>QGMF01000024.1:0-107540 GCA_007821475.1 Lachnellula arida | reverse complement strand
CTCAATATAAGTTTATTGTCTTATACTTAGTAACGGACTACACTTCCAAGTGTAGCAACCCCGTGTGATACATCGACAGAGTCTTCAAGTCAAACCTTACGACAGCCTAGCTCCAGCGGGATCTAGTCTGAGCCGGCCTTCCAGGGAAGACCAGAAAGCATAATCGTTACACTCTAGAGCTTATATCTAATTTAATATAAACCTGATTATATAGGGTTAGAAGTAATAGTATAGGCCTAGAAGGCGCGCGTTATAGAGGACTTAAAGGGAGGAGTAAATTTTAAGGTATATAAGTTAAAAGACTTATAAGTAGAAATACTAAAGAAGCTAAATCGCTTAAAGGACTTATAAGTATATTACAAAAAACTAGTAAAGGCGGAGAGCGATTTTATAGGTTTATAGAAACACCTTATAAGGTAGTTAGAGGGGCAGATTTAATACTTTATATAGATAGGAAAATATTACTATCTAATAAAGGGAAAGACATTATAGTAGAGTTAAATTAAAGAGAATTATATACGCTTTTAGATAAGGTAAGCTTAGAATAAATTAGATTTATAAAAGTAGATAATATATATTATTAAAAGTAAGTAATATCTCACTACTAAATAAGTAGTATTTAGGTATTAAAATCTCCTATATCCTCTTAGACCCTTATTTAGGCTAGTTGTAACAGCACGAGAAAAGAGGCCTCAACTGGGAAGCGTAATGTCGATTTGTAACTTAGAATACAAAGCTAAAGAGAGAAGCTTGGTATCAAGAACAGAGAAGTGGTTTTATACCAACTTCGCTTGGAGGACACGTGGTATAGTCACGTGTTATCATGGTTACAACCTCCAGCGCTGTAACACTAGTAGTGCATAGGGAAAATAGGGGAGTGTAATTAGCTAATAGGGCTATTAGGGGTGTTAGAGTGCGCTACTAGTAATAGGGTAGGGCATTTTATCTACGCACCACCGTAATGCCCAAACTATGGGTCTGATACTAAGACAAGTCGAGGTCGAGGTTGAGGCTCCGGAACACGTGGTACGGATCTACACTTCCCTAAAGGGGACTAGCTTGGTGTCTAGACCATGACCAGACGCGACTAAAAGCTGAGTAATTTGCTGATTAACCATCACCAATATCACTCTCAGCAAGCTTCAACATCGTTCACAAAGCTTATTCAAAGCAACCAGTACAAGTAATCCTTTCCAATTCTCATGTAATTATTCTCCTTCTCCAATGCTCTCCTCTCTTCTAGCAGCTTTCTCAAAAGTCTATATATGAAGCTCTTCATTCTCCTATCGTCCATTTTCGTAGCATCAATTTCACTCTACTTCAGTACCCCACTACAGCAGCTATTTAGCAGCTTCACAAGCTTCAAAACCACAGCGACGACCCCAGCAGTCACAGCCATAAGCCAATCAGGTCAACCCATGAGCACTGCCAACGCCATCAAAAACACCATGTCCAAAGCACTCGCGCACGCAAAGATCGTTCCTCGTCGCTCCGCCGACAGGGGTCACGCTGATCACGGATGGCTAAACACCTACCATACCTTCAGCTTCGCCAACTACTACGACCCAAAATTCCAGAACTTTGGGAGTCTGCGAGTCCTGAACGAAGACCGCGTAGATGCCCACAATGGCTTCCCAACACATCCTCATCGCGATGCCGAGATCTTCTCCTACATCTTGAACGGCGAATTGACGCACCGCGATAGCATGATCAAGAAGGGGCTAGAGGGACAACAAGGCGACGACTTTTTCCGTATGAAGAGGGGTGATGTGCAATTTACAACTGGTGGAACTGGTTAGTCTTCCTATTCTTTGGCTCTTTAAATTCGATAAGCAAATACTAACATCATTATCTCGCCCAGGGATCGCACACTCCGAACAAAACGAATCCGACAAAGAAGTCCACTTCCTCCAAATCTGGGCTCTTCCCTGGAGCAGAGGTCTCACCCCCCGCTATCACACGCGAACATTTCCCGAAGACGCCAAACGCTCTGCCTTCCTCCCCATCCTCTCGCCTTTGAAAGCTGGACCTGGCGCGTCCGCCGCAGACGAGAAGGCCGCTGAGGCTACGCTAGCAGACACGATACCTATACATGCGGATATGGTTATGGCGGCGGGGATCATTGGCGTTGATAAGCGGTTCAAGTGGACTGTTGGTGCAGATGCGGTTAAGAAAACGCAGGGCAGGAATGTTTATATTCATCTGCCGATGACGAAGAATGGGAGCTCGAAGATTAGGTTGGATGGAAGGGAAGATGCGGTGTTGAGTGAGGGTGATGGGGCTTTTGTTTCGGGTGTTAATGCGGGGGATGTGTTGAGCGTGGAGAGTATCGGCGAGGCTGAGGCCGAGGTGGTGGTTTTAGATAGTGATTAGATCAGATCTTTCTCTGAAAATGAAAGATAACTTATGAAACTCTTCATAGGTATTGAAGTATGTTCTCTCGTCAGTCAACATGGTGATCAAGTTGGCTAGGTCATTACCTTCTCTCCGACAAAACATGCCTGTCCGTGACTACTTGCTCTCTCTCCTACTCAGATATTTGTAGTAATCGATAATTTCTCAAGATCTATACCTCAATCCAATCTTTCTCACTTAGTTTCAATTCACTCCAGAGCTACCTAGTCAATGTTCCCTTACCCCAGAATACTATACACTTAAATCCCTCTGCAAACTTAGTGAGTATATAAGGGACACAACCTAGTATCCCATACACAAGTAAAGGCTAGTCGAGAAGTTTATCCAAGTAGAGGAGGTGACAAGATTGTTCAGGTCCACAGTTTCACAGGTCATTGGAAAGGAGGCCGAGCGGAGAATTAAAGAAGAAGCACAGTATCTTAAGCTGAGATGTTGCAACTATTAGTATGTCGTTTTTATTCACAGTAATGGAAGAGATGTTGTCAAGTGAAGTTCTGCTGTCAAAGGAGTTACACGTTCAAGACTTCCGATGGGAATTAAAGACATATATCTTTTAGGTCGTGAGGGTCTTTGATACCGAGCTGATGAGGATTAATAGAGTTGTATTATCAGTTAAGTGTTGGAGAATTCAGACTACCTTATTCAAGTATCGCAACGCCTAAAACATCTTGTGACACCCTTCATGGGAGGTTCCGAGTTACAGTACGTACACCAGAGTGACTCGAGACTGTTCAGAGGTCGCCGTGCCTGGGACTTCACGCAAAACTATCAAAAACGAGGGCTTATAAGTGTCTGCCTGATTACGTCGCCATCAGATTGTTTGAGGTACGGCGAGGGAGGGTGAGTTGATTACGACGCAAGCTAGTATTTGTACTTGAGGTTGAGTGAATGAAAGGCTATTCGTTGCGCTTACTGCAAAGGGTCTACTTGACCTGTATTGACTTTATCACTCCCTGTTCCTTTTCTTTGCACACTTCCAGTCCATACATCCAGTCCATAACACTACACTACACTCCTAATCCAATGCGGCGCTCAAAGACTTCGCGGCGGCAAAAGTATCAAGAGGTACTTCCTTTCCCTACCCTTCCGCATTTGTGTCGATCAAGGATCGCCATAAGGAAAGAGATTTCGCAATTTGGATGTCCTCAGGAGGACATCTCCGCCCAAGTCCTCCGCTTTATCAAATAGTAAATCTTGCCGCTGGTGCCGTGCTCTGAGCCGTCCCGTCCCCACAAGCAAGGAGTGCGGTGCGGTACAGCCAGCCACAAATGCTTAGCGGCTGCCAGGCAAAGCAAAGACAAGATTGACTTTTGCCATCACACACTTTATGGCCAATGACGATTAATTAACAAAAGCAAAAGACGGGATGGGGGCTGATTTGATTTGATTTGATTTGATTTTCTTTTCATTTTTCGCAGCTTATTGAGTTCTTTTTCAAAAGCCATAGGGTATACACGCACGTATTCAAAACCATGTCTACGAGACTACGCCTGCCCAATGCCGCTGTTCTGTTACCCATCCATTATCCCAACTCCTTAATACAGCCCAAAAGAAAGTCGAGTGCTCTTCTTACACCCTCTCATCAGCATCACTGTCGTATTGAAATGTCTCGCTCTCATAGCCCTTCTCGCTCTCAACGCGGATCTGGTACTTGGACGGCGGCGCGGGCTGCAGCTTAAATGGCTTCTTTACAACCCATGCAACCGTCCCGTCGTCTTGGAGGAATATCTCGCCGTGTCGGCGTCTGCGCGTACCTGTGAAGATTGATCGCCTGGGAATCGTATAATTAGTCTCTGCGATTCGATTTTTGGAATTCAGATGCGGTAAAGGGCAGACTTACAAATCACCAATCCTCTCCAAGCCCTCGAGAAGCAGCACGATGACAAGGAAGAATAGCACAATGCCTATCACTATCACATCGCTATATTCCCGCACCGCATAGCTTGTGCTTGCGGTTCTCGAGCGCATGAAGTACACGCTGTGTGCAGATTCTGGGTCATTGTGACAGGGTGTGTTCTCGACTTCCTCTTCGCTGTTCTCGTGCCCAGAACCCCAATACCGTTCTGCGTCTTCTTTGCGGAGGACCGGGAGCGCGCTGGTGGGTTTCGATGGTAGTGGGTCTGTGGTTGCCTCTAGAGGGGGCTTCTGGTTTGCCAGTTTTCTTAGGTAGGATGAGGAGAGTGGTCTAGCGGCCAGTAAGGCCTCGGAGGAAGGAATGTGTGAGGTCGGTGTGTAGGGTGTGTTGTCGATTGCTTCTTCCGCTTCCGGGGCGGGGGAATCTAGTTGGTGGGGTGGGAAATGGGGATCGCGCAGTATCGTAGTGGATGGTGTGTGTCCGTTAGAGGAAACGCCGTGGGCGTAGACCAGTGGAAGAGAAACGGCGGTGCTTGTAAGTTGGAGGAAGAGCAGCAGCGAAAGTGGTGATGTGGGCTTCATGGTGAATAGTTTTGAAAGATTGTCGTTCGAGGTTCGAAGGTTCCACTTGGTCGGTGATACGTAGGTATAGAAAGTACAATCCCTTGCGTCCCAGGCTTCTTAAAGACAGTGGGGCCTTCTTGTCTGAAGGTGTTTCTTTCTTTTGAGAAATTCAAAGAAAAACAGACGCAAACGGAACAGAGAGAATATATGATTGTTTGCAGCTGAGCGGGATACAAAGAGAGGAGAGCGGGGGACCATTCAACCTTTAAAGGGCACTTTAGCGGGTGTAACTGAGGACTGGCTGCGGCTGGCTGATAGCCCTGACCTTGCACGTTCCCCTATTACAGCGTGCTCCTTGGCTGGAACGTTGTTTTCTGGACCCCCCGTTTGACCAATCCGTGCCATTTCCTCGCGCGAGGATTGGCTGCTGGAGAAGTTCGGGTACTCGATATCGCATGGGTCATCTTGGCGGAAAGCTTACCTAGTGGTACGGGGAGACGATCGAGCAGGGTTTGTTAGATAGCTCCATGCACAGGTGATGGCTAGGGCTGGGGCCTCTTCCTCTTTGCCTGGGGTGCGCTTATTTTAGTATTTTACCCAAATTTATGTCTGCATTCGGAATATCTTGTCGGCTTGTGGTCTAGAGTCTTGTAGCTTCCGCCGCTACCACTGATTTTGGGCTTAATTGCTTCTATGTAGATACTTGCGCTCTAAAACGCCGGACTCATCCAAGAGCACGTCAGTCCACCATTAAATTGCGGGGAACAAAAATTGCTGACAACGAGTTCCGTGGATCTCACGGTGAAGCACAATTGCCTATGTCCTGATCCTTCATCCCTTGTAGTCCCCGAGTGAAGAGGAACATTAAAGTCCACGGCATTACGCTCCTCAAACCTTTTAACAATATAGTACTTACCCTTGCCCGAACCAATCAGCGAATTGCCATCGTACGGAGTCCTCATACAGACGAGGAATAATGGCGCTATGTCAGGGCTGATTGAGGCAAGACGGCTCCCAAAATCCAGACTTGACGTGGCGGCCGCGAGAAGTCTTGGCAATACTAGGCAGATGAGTGGTTTTTGGTACCTGAGACATTAAAAACTACAGTGCACCAGATGCAGATTTATAAATAAGACACGAAATTCAAATGATTCATCGTTCGCAAGAATTGGCAAAAACACTTCTTCTTGAAACGATACAATCCCAAGCTTCCAGCATTGAGATGTTTTTAGTAAGTTTACAGGCACGTCTCCGCAATTTAGAAAAGTTTAGCCTCCAATAGTCGATCTTCAGGGACAGGCCAGGGTGAGGTCCTTGTTAGAGCTTGACCCCGGTGTCACATCAAACCCACCCCTTGAAATCGCTGCAGATCCGGCTGAAGCTTCTTCACCAAAAGGCATTGTTCTTGCGACCTCGAAACTGCCAAGTCGAACAATAACAAGGGCGCTTGTCGGCAGTTCTTTTCATGAGAATATGTACTCCGTATGCAGTCCTCGCCAAAAGTTTTCCAAGTAGGCAACTTGGCAATGAGGATTGTACCTAGGTAAGTCTCATGTGATCCTTAGTGTACTGTAGGATTTTGTTTGTCGCGTGCCACCAGGTCGATGACTTCACCATAATCTGCACTCAGCCTCATAAAGGATCAATACGACATCCTGCTGCTTGATTAGGCAGGCTTCAAGAACATGTTTATTCCGGGCGTACCCGTTGTGAAACTTGCAACAATCCTCAACTCTGCCATGTCAAAATGTGTCAACTTTGTGGCCCTGGGCATTAGTGATGTTGAGGTTATCGCAAAACAATATTCTTTGCAAGTGTCAAGACTCTTGAAAGCGCATATCACTCTTCTTTCCATGTTTATAAGAAGTCTTCTTCAATTTTTTCTTTGTTAAAATTATTACTGCTTTGCGATATCATAAAATTGTGCCCTGTTCTGCTATTTTTAAATGTTCCGGGTACAATCTCGTATGAGCTTACTGTATTAAGCACACAGGCACTTGTTCTGGAAATCGGCGAAATAACTCACCATCTTACATGTTTGTTGGCGGCACAACAAATTACTCCAGCTTCATGCTTTGGCGGTTATATTTCGTAAATAATATATTTTATCCACGCTGTCCTTTCTAAAAACTCGAATTTCCAGGCGTCAACGGGGATGTTTTACGAACTCTGCGGCGAGGGCTTGATCCTGAGTATCCGACGAGCGAATACGATAGCGAAAAGCGACTCGTAGCATTTGTTGTTTCCTAACTTCAATTCCACGTCGTTCTTGATTGCGATGAACATTTGCTCCAGGGCCATGGCAGATATCTCACTACGACGCAAGATATTAAGGGCTTCTGCCTCTTGATCAAAACAATGAACAATGAACAATGAATACCCCTTTCGGAATCGATTGGTTCCCGTAGTGTACGTAGCAAGCACTAGAGTTGCTGGAACCGGAATTGTTATAAGCAAGTGCTTGGAGGCAGGTTCGTCAATCCCGACTTTTTCGATACATTACCTCCTGTTTTCCTGCACTTGATTGAGCACTTGACTCTTGAGAAGCTGTACAAACAAAGGAGATAACCAACTCTAGCTCTAGAGCTTAAAGTGAATATGTTGACATTCCCATCCCAACGGCCCGAGAAGCTTTGCTTACACTCCATAGACTCATTTTCAGCATTGTTTGTCAGTATTATTTATCCGTTCTCTCCCACGACTATACGTTACATTTATTTATATACTGCAAGACACAAGAAGAGAGCGTCCAACTTTCTGCTCTATGGTATTTCAAGGCTCTTCTCCAAAGCCCGCAGATAGCTCCTCTTGTTCCGTGCCAGAAGTTTCGTCCCAGAACTTCTATTATTACTCGAGAATCAGCGTTTCATTTTCTTCCCGTGCCACGATTTGTTCCTCTCTACTCTTCCCCCTTGTTGAGAATTCCTAGCCTTTTTGATTATATTTCCTTACTTTCTTTTCCAAGACCTTGAAGCATTTTTGTGTTCCGAAGATCTTGGGTCGAAAGATAGATTATTTAAAGGATTTGAAGCGTAATCGTTTTTCCTTCCCTCTCTCCCCGTTCATCATTCCTAGCTTCCGATTGCTCAATGAAGAAGCCCTTGTATGCTTCGACAGACTTCACCAGAATACATGCAGTTCATTCTCACACTCCCTATATGACTACATAGTATCAAGCCTACTTTCTAGAGATCTAGAGCTCTAGAGGCAACGTGACAGTCAATCGGCGATTGTGACCTTCGGAACCACCCGCTGAAAATAATGCCATTCTACTAGTGCAATATCACTCTGAGCCCTCTTTACGAGGGAGAAGTTAACGGGTTTATTCTCCTGCCGATTACAGTACACCAACTACATGCGAATCTTTCTCCTCAGCAAGGTATCTCAAGGCTATTACCGCCGAGGCCGTTACTCCATCCTTACAACATGCAACATACTTCCCTACCTCTTGGCGCAGAGCGATCAGACAATCTGCTCCTCGCTACAGTACCCCTATCCCAACCCAGCTTGCGAGACTGCTTTGAAAGCCAGCGAAGTTTCTGAAATGTGGAGAGTTCGATATATAGTAGTGGAGTCGGTTATCGCTGAAGCTTTGAGACGCTTTCGATACTGCCAAGAAAAGGGGAAACTTTGTGATCGGCAGGGTTCTTCGTTTCAGGTCAGGGGTGGCACGTGATGTGTTTGTTTTTGGAAAGGGGGAGGGGGGTCGGAAGCGAAGCTACTACTCCGGAGTATTTCTCTGCCTCTGTTAGAGGTTTATTGTTTATAGTAAGGGCGCAAAAGTTGATATCTAAATGAGGATAGGAGAAAGGGATAGTATAAGAGGTTACATCAGAAAGAGACTTTAGTTAAGTAGTTGTGATAAGTAAAAAGAACATCTATTAGGATTAATTAGCGTGAAATTTAAAAGGAGTGTTATTAAGATCTATGGATGCTCGCAGAGATAGGTTTATCCAGGTTAATCACGTGACTGTAGTCCCAGGCCTTGTATCCTTCTGATTAAAAAAACCGTAATCACCCTAGAGGTTCTACTATGTGATTCCAGCCACTGAGCCTCCAGTCCCCTTCGTAGTCACCTGCCTGCGTGTTCGTTATACGCAGCCCATTCGTTGAGCCCGAGTTCGCTCGCTTACGAATTCTCCACTCTGGTCTGGTCTGGCTCTGGCTCTGGTCTGGCTTACTCTGTGAAGAGTCAATGAAACTCGAACCGTGAAATGCAAACCCCTACAATGGACACCCTAAGTATAAAACAAAGTCCATGGGCCGAAGCAGCAGCAACACCAGACACGCAAGACATCCTCTTCACCACCTCAACGCATCAAGACATGTACACCTCCCAATTAATTAGGCCTACAATTAATAGAAGCGTCCTCCTCACCACGCGAGCCAAGCAAGCCCACTGCCTCCAGAAACGGTGGAATTACACCGACACGCACGGCCACGAGATCATCATCCGGGACCTATTCGCCAAGATCGCAGCCTGGCCTAGGTCGACAGGTTCAAGCAGGTCGGCAGTATGAACCCGCGCACGCGGGGGTGGCTGCTGCTGCAGGCCACGGTGAACGATAGCCAGACGTTTGGGGCGATGGCGGAGGGGGTTGAGTTGAGGTTGTGGCGCATCTGGTTGCAAGGTACGGAGTATGCTGTTGTGGAGACGTTGTATCTGCGGCGCGCTGCGAAGGTGAGGGCGGAGGCGGAGTTGGAGAAGGCGGTGTTGGTTCTTTATGCGGCTGTGCTTAGATATATCAGTAGAGTGAGATGTCCCTTGGAAGCTTAATCTTCGTCGGCGACTTAAAAGATTGTAACTCCTCCAGGCGCATACCTATTTTAAGCAAAGTTCCTTTAGTAAGTTAGATTCCGTCTACTATTGGTATCTACAGTATCACAGTATCTAAGAATGGTTCCGCCTTTAGAACGCGTGGTAAATAGCGCTCTACAGACTTCAGATAGCGTTGTAGGAGCTCTTCTAGCAAAAACCGTGGAGGCGCAAACAAAAGTAGATGCTTGTTGTGAGCTTGTCAGTGCAGAATGTGAGTAGAGTTGCTGCAGCTGCTTATGATGCGAGGTGCTAAAAATATCAGTGACTCAAGATACCGGTGATACAGTTCAGGCTGTCAGAGGAAGTCTCACTCAAATCAGTTACAGTACGCATCATTTACCCTAGTTATTTCCTCAACCCCTCATTAACTGGCTATGCCTTAGATCAGGCTCAGTTACAAACCCTTCTTGCGGATGTAGAAAGACCAATAGCGCGAATGGCAACCCAACTTAAGGATATTCAAGACTCATTGAACGGTAGAATCATCATCTAGCGTAATGCTGTTATGCTATTTCCTACTAATGCGAAACAGAAGCTGAGCGCGAAAAGATATTCCTATGGCTGTCTGGAGTGCAGTATACGAGGCATCATCGAGCTAAAGCAAAGACCATACTACCTAGGTCCTGTAAATGGTTTTTTGAAAAACAAAAGTTCATCGAGTGGAGGAAATCCAGCTCCTCGTCCATTCTATGGTTGCATGGAATCCGTAAGTCAAGTGCTAGCATTACAATGCTTCCGATTGACGAGATCCATAGCTGGTTCTGGAAAGAGCGTCATTGTGTATGTTTTCCTTCCCAAGCGGATCATCTACTTATGCCGTCAGCTCCTCGTTCATTGAGTCCGTCGTTGAAGAAAACGAGTCAAACGCGCAGCCGGCACCATTTGCGTATTTTTACTGCACACGTGATGCAGCAGAACCCGAGCGCGCAGATCCGGATGAAATTATGAGGAGCATTCTGGAGCAACTATCGTCCTCGGATATTGATATGCCGATCCGGGAGCCAGTTGTCAAGACTTACAAGGAGCGCCGGACACCGGAACCGTTGATGCTTGACGACACTGTGAAAATCGTTCTTGCTTTGTTAGAAGAAAATCCGGCAATAATCATCCTTGATGCTCTGGATGAATGTAACCCTCGTAGGCGACAGGATCTCTTGTTGGCTCTCCATCGCATTACTCGACAGTCCGCTTCCCTTGTCAAAATTCTAGTCAGCAGCCGAGATGACCAGGATATTGTCCACCGACTGGGCAGGTCGCCTGATGTCTATATCTCGTCTGAAGATAACGGCGCCGATATAGCACGTTTTGTTGATGCCCAAGTCACTGAAGCTATGCGTGAGGAAAAGCTCATCTGTGGAAAAGTACCTCAAGATCTGAAGAATCACATAATTACCACCTTGATTGAAAAGCTGCTGGCATGTATGTAGTTGTGAGGATCTGGAAATTGAACTCGGACTGATTACAAATAGGTTTCGACTCGCAAGCTTGCACATACAAAGTCTATGTGATCCTCAGAGGATAGAAACGCGAGAAAACATCGAGCAAGCTCTGAAAGAGCTCCCCCAGGAGCTTAACGAATCTTATACTATTACCTTTGCACAAATCTCGAACTCTCAAGAACCAAATCCACAGATTGCTTCAAGAGTTATGAAGTGGTTGATTTGTGCTCAAAGACCACTGACGGCGATTGACATCATCGAAGCCATAAGACTTGACTCCTGTGGACATTCCTCATTGCTTTCCCCGACCGATGTTTTGAACATATGCTGTAATATGGTGGTCTTCGACTCCGAAGCCGACGTGTTTCGCTTCGCTCACTTGTCCGTACGTGAATATCTAGAAAGTCTTTCTGAGTACAAACCATCTAGAGCTCACGCACTGGCGTTAGAGAGATGCCTTGCAGTTTACCACACTGATACCGACGGCGCAAGGATGGACACCAAGAGAGGCCGCCGTCAAAGTCGATCCAGCGCTCGATTGTCTCGTAGGATGAGCTTGAAAACACTTATCAAAATATCAACGGCAGACGCCAAAGAACAGAAAGAAGACCAAGTTCAAAAGTTTGATGACTACGCAACTGCTTTCTGGCCGATCCACCAGATCCACCTTCGAGATGCCAGCAAACCCGGTCTCGACCAGCAGTGGAATTGGAAATTAACATAATTTCTCTTTCGGGGACATAATATAGGACCATCTTTTGTCCGATGGATCGCGCAGGCCAAAGCATTAGTAGGAGAGCAAAGCAAAATTTCGAAATTTGACGAAGAATTCTATAAGAAGGAAGCTCTTGACCTCTTGGGTGACGTGGTCAGCCATCCCCCTACACCTCTCTTTACAGCATGTTCTTTCGGTATCATGGCAATTTTTGAGAAGCTTGGTACTTTTTCAACGATTGACTGGAATCAAAAGAATGAAAAGGGACGAGCTGCAATTTATCTAGCTGCAGACAGAGGTTTTGAAGACATTGCAATGTTCCTAATCGTGAGAGATGCAGACCTCAACACCAGGGATATCTCGAGGACAACAGCACTATATGCAGCTGCTAAGAAGGGCCATCTCAGCATGGTGAAGCAGCTGCTGGAACAGAAAGTCGACGTCGATACTAGAAATCCACGACAGGAGACAGCTTTATATCAGGCTGCTCGGATCGGCAACGAGACATTGACTCAACTGTTGCTGGACTACGCTACGGTGCAGATGTCAACGCAGAAAACATCCATCGAGACACCCCATTGCATGCCACGGCTCGATCAGGACGAATCAAAATGGTCTCTTTCCTGATAAATCACGGTTCAGACATCGAGGCATATAATAATGATGGTCTCACTCCTTTGCTGGTCACCATCGCAAAGCAGGACAAGGTCATGTGCGCGCATCTGCTTGAGCTTGGCTCAGACCCGAATGCTAAGAAATCCCATAAGATAAGTGCCTTGCACTTTGCTCTCCAGGACAACTCCGTAGAGATTGCAGAGCTTCTTATTAGGAACGGGGCATTGGTTGATTCGTCCATGTTGCAGCTTGCAGTATCTACAGGTCAAACAGGCCAGGCACAATTACTCCTCAAAAATGGAGCAGACATCTGGACTCGAGATGAAATTGGGGATAGGATCATCGACATCGCCATCCGAACTAGGAATGAGGATATGATCATCAGCCTGCTTGAATATGTCAAGGACATTGAAGCTCGAGACCGATCTGGAGATACTTTATTACACGCAGCTGTCAGGACTGGACTCACGGATGTTGTGCGTCAACTTTTGAGGAGGGGAGCTGATAAGAGTGCGAGAGACAAGTATGGACGGACGGTTTTGCAGAGAGCATCACTAGGACAGAAATCTATCAAAGACATCATCCTCGTGTCCAAGGTGAGCACTCAAGAAAGTGAGATGTTTGTGAGGAAGAAGGCGAGGGAAACTGGTTGAGAAGTACATATAACAGACGGCATAAAAGCGATGCAGTGTTAAAGCTTTGGTGAGCTAAAACGGACACCACCAGGACCACGAGGCCAACGAAGAGCATGAGAGTGAGGTGCTGGTGCGATGTCATGCCATCACCGAGAACAGAGAGGCAAGAGGAGGAAGAGGCTGATGGACGGATCCCCTAGTCGCATCCCTATCTTTTTCATAGATTAAACCTCACATGGTATTAACGTATCGATGTGTGGAGTAAGATACAACTTCTTAATCTCCACGTGCGTTTTGACCGCATATGTGATGTGATGTTAGGAAAAGGGGGAAGGGAAGGTATTTCGTTTCAGCCTCGGCGCGTTATAGTAACAGTACGGTAACCCAAATCCGCCACCCTGGCTAAAAGTAATTGTACATTTCTCTAATGGCAAGGCTGACAATATTGCACCACACTTCACCTCGTAACAGCACAACACATCATCATCATATCATATGAGGACGCCCTGTGCGATATGGCGCCCACCCAGGCGCCCAATCCCAGCTCTCTCAAGACTACATTGCCACCGTTGACGCGAAGTACCACCCTGCCATCGGTACCACCAAACGTCGCGACAAACCGCACGCTTCTCACGCCCGAAGATGCCATGTACCAAGGGTCCCCGCCGCGAAAGCAGTCTACCGCTGGGAATAAGCTGCAGAAAGAGCTGCGGATGACCAATGGAGATGGTGGGGAGGCTTCAAGAATGCCAAGGAGGGGTAGGCATAAGGACAAGATTCGGAGTGCTAGTAGAAGGGGGAAGAGGGTATGGTCGAAGCTGTTGTGGGTGAAGCAATCTTGTGGGTTCATTCTGTATAGTGAAAGGGGCTCTGCTAATGTATAATAGATCCGGACAACTATACTGATCAAGCCACCTTCCTGGAACACCTCCAGCGAAATCCTCGTCTCCAACCGTACGACTTTTGGCCTCTGGTCGCAGACTCAACCGTCATAGTCCAGCATGTCTGCTCAGTCATCATCTTCATCGTCTGCTTCGTCGGTATCTTCCATAGGCGCATCGCCCCAGAGGCTGTAGTAGGCTGGGGTAGCGTTGCGACAATTCTAGGCTGGGTGTTATGGGATTGGTGGGTAGGGCAGGAAGAATCCTCCAAACCTCTGGCCCCAGCAATTCCCCCACCACCATCGTCCATCTCAGCCGGTAGCTCTACATCGAACTTGAATGGAAATCCCAATCTCGCCCGACATTTGAGGTCCGCCTCCGCATCCTCAATCAACTCCCAGGCCCTGAACGGCAATCCCAATCTTGTCCGACACTCGCAGTCCGCCTCCGCATCCTCGATCAACTCGCAGGCCCTCCACTCAAGCCCACGAGCCCCCAACTTCCCACCGCCCTCCTCCCCCATGAGCCACCGCACCTCTCTCCGTCTCTCAACCGCAAAATCAGCACTTCTAATCTACTTTACTCTCCTGGGCCTCTCACCAATCCTCAAATCCCTCACACGCTCTACTTCCTCTGACAGTATCTGGGCAATGTCCTTTATGCTCTTCACAATCAACATCTTTTTCTTCGACTACGGCACTCCCGCCCCATCCTTTTCAATCAACACAGGGAACAAGAACATACCAGCGAGTCTCAGCACAAATGCCGCGCTAATGGCAAGTACGGTGCTTGCATCCCGGCTACCGAGCACGGGACAAGTGTTCAGCCTGACGCTTTTCAGTATCGAAGTCTTCGGACTATTCCCGGTCTTCCGGCGGTATGCGCGACAGCGCGATTGGCGGGGTCACGTAGCGCTGACTTCTTTCCTTGTCATGGGTGCTGGGGGCGGAGTGGGGTTGATTTTGGGAAGGGGCGGGGATGGAGAGGGGTTGTTGGATTTTCCGTGGAAGAGTGGGCTGATGGGGGTGTTGATTGGGGTTGTGGGGACGGGGTTGGCGATGGGGGGGTGCAGTTGGTGGTTGATTGGGTTGCAGAAGTATAAGAATGAGATTCATGGGCCGTGGGATCCGGCGAGGCCGGTTATTAGGAGGCAGTGGGATGATTATTAATGTATAGTAATGTATGATATCCAATCCATGATGTAACAGCTTTCTGAAGTTTTAGTGCTTCCATACTTTCCCTCGTTCTTTTGTCACATATCAGCTCCATGCTCTCTGTCTTCACTATACCCACCGCCAGTGCATTCTTGGCCGACATACAACTCCCTCATAACTTCTCTCCATCAGATCTTGGAAATGTGAAGAATTCCTGACTGTCTTTCATGCTTCCGTATTTTTAAAATCCATGGATTTCCAAATTCTGCCCCATGGGCCTTGAAGCAAGACCCCCCTTTACCCTCTTAACGCACAACCGCAGAATAGAACATTACAAGGTATCTTCTTCTTCTCCAACCTTAAAATTCAAATCCTACCTAGCTGAGCTTCACATGCACCACCACATGGTCGCGCAGCCAAAGCCAAAGCCTCTCGCATGCTCGACCTCCTCTCCCAAGCATCAGTATAATTCGCCCCCTCTTTTGAATATCGAATGAAGACGGAGTGGAGGTTGGGGTTATGAGCTCGACACCGGAGTTTCCTGGCAATGGCATAGCGCTTTTCTTTGATTGATGTCGTGAAAAAGTCGCTGTGAAGTATTTGGAGGGCGCTGTAATTCTTGGAATTGGAATTCCAATTAGGGTAAGGTCATGCATGCATGATCATGAAGAAGGATATATCTGCGGGGTAGTTCCATGATAAATGGCATCGTAGGTTGCGGTGCATATGTCTGCTCGGAAACGTGTACGGAGTAAGTGGGTGCTGTAAATGCATATGCGCCAGCGGTATCGTATCCACGTGATTGCAAAATCTGCCCACTGGCAACTGCAGTCCGAATACAGTAGAGATGCACTGGATTGTCGATGTAGGGACGTACTATTTCCCAAGCCTCCCTTTCTGTCCCAAAATACCCGTATATATCTCAAAGGAAGACGCAGCAGATATCGGCCGCACGACCCCTTTGACCATTCTCTGCAAGGACCTCAGCCACTATCCAGCGCTACAAATATCATATAAAATCCATAATTCACATCCCATCCCATCATCTCCCATAAACCGTCCTCTTCCTCAAAGACACAACCTCACCTTCAGTCCCAAAACCAGCCCTCTTCACACCACCCTTGTCCACCTCACCATGCTGCCCAACAAGTTCTCCAAACCGGATCTTCAGATCCATCAACTCTCTCGGCGTGTTCTCGCTCCCACCCAAACATCCACCAGCAGCTGCATTTTCCAGCCCCCGGTTCCCAGTCGTCGTGGCGAGGATTTGTACGAAGCCGCCGTCGATGGCCGGCACGCCGTTTAGACGGAGCGAGTTGGCGCCTAGAAGGAGGAAGGGGATCGCTAGCGCGAGGCAGAGCGCGTAGGGCAGGTAGAGATTGAGTGGCGAGGTTAGAGAGTAGATGTTGATGTAAGTGGTTGTTTTGGCCTCGACGGTTGTGTTCCAGATGGGAAGTGTGTACATGGTTGAGAGGGTGATGTTAGCGAGTGCTTCGTTGATCATATCCTGGGTGATCGACAATACGGGACCGGTAGCGGTGAAGTTGTTGTAGGCAAGGTTGAAATCTGTCTGGGAGATTACCGTCTTGTTAGGCTCTGTACGCGGTTAGCTTATAGCTGTCGTTATCAGTTGTGTTGGGGAGGGAAATTACCTATCGTCTGCTGTTTACCGTCGAAGAAGGACCAGGAGGCGTTGAAGCTTAGTTGTATCAGGGTACCATTGGGGGCAATGAATTCAGTGGTGGGCGCGAAAGACGGCATATCATAAGGAGAAGGTTCACCAGCGTCGGCGATATTGAGTAGAACTGGGTAACTTCCTGAAATTGCATCGACGAATGAGTCTGTAAGGGCAATCAAGTTCATGACCTCGTAGTTATTTCTAGTCAAATTGGGTTGTGCGGCTTCAGGAGCTCCCGCAACATCGTCAGTCCAGATATCCTGTAGAGTCCCCAAGTACTGAGTGTTGTACGATAATTCCCGAATACCATTTAAATAAGAAGTGTATAAAGAGTAGGTGGCGCGGCCTGGAAGGCATTGAAGTTGCGTTACCTCGGAGACAAACATATTGCCGATGTTGGATGAATCGTTGGATGGCTGGCTATCATCAAAGTAGGTTCCAAATGGACGGGTGATATTCATTGAGAATGGCATGGTATGGTTGACATCGGTGAAGATAAGGGCGGAAGAATCATCCGGCGAAATTGTCCAGCCTGCGGAGTAATAGGTGATATTGGACACAATATACGGGAATGATTGATTGAATATGTGCTCGGTGCATTGCACGTATGGACCAACGAACTCCAATTGAAAAGTGCAATTTGTCCCACACAGTGAGGTTGTCGTTGAGATTCGACGAGTCGTCAAGGTTTGTTGACCCACCCATTTCGTTGGCTGCTTTGTATCACTATACACCAGATACAGATGGTGAGTTCTACATCTCGCAGAAAGCGAAGGGTTGCTCACCTATAAATGAAAGAGGCGCCGCCGCCGCTATTCTCATCTACGGTTATGTGCGCTAATGATTGGGTCCATGAATTAGACACAGTTTCGTCCATGCTCGTTGGGACTACGCCCTGAGTCGCATTAAACGTCGGAACAGATGTATTCGAAAGGTTGCCTTGAGCAAATGGAACGACCGTTAAGGCTCCTGGTGGGTATATAACAGCGAGAGGTATCGTCCAGATAAAAACAGCTAGCAGAAACAGTAACGGGGTTGTCTTCACTACTCCCGGATGGGCCAATAAGAAAAGGTTGTTGCGAATTGTATAGAGCAACTCAATCTCTGACACCTTGACCGAAGTTGTCCGCAGAATCCTCCAAAGATGCTGGGCAAATGCTACGGCGAGCGCTCCACAAAGACTGGCTCTGAAGATATTTCCAAGTAGATGGGATATTGTCGCGACGTAGGTTTGGGGCAAGGTGTCTGCTGATTTCCCATTTAGTCGCATGAAAAACAGGCAGTGGCCAAGGGCTGCAGAGAATGCTACGATAAGGCATTAGTTTGATCGTTCTATACATATGTATGCGGAATCGCATTATACTACCTATGATATACAACATAATCATCGTCGTCGGGGTCTTCCACCCAAGGCTCCATCTCGACACCGCTTCGTCTTCCATAGTGGCTGTTGACACAACCTTGGAGGAATATTTTAGTTCCTTTGCCCCGATACGGGTGTCATTGTCGTAGCCTTCGTTTGAAGATCGGTCTGCCAAATCATACTCTATAGCCCTTTCTTCCCCAACTGGTGATATCGTATTAGGTGACATAGCAGGGAGATGGTTCGGATCTTGAGCCTCGACACGAATGTCATTGTCGTAGCCTTCGTTCGGTCGGTCTTCATTTGATCGGTCGACCAACTCATACTCCAGACTCCTCTGCTCTCCAAGTGATGATAATGTATTATAAGACATAGCCGGGTACACAAGTGAGCGAAGACGAAGGATAATGAGGAATACGCTGCGTATTTAAAACGATTCCCTGTGATACCAACCTTTCCAAAGCGCCGAGCTCCATGTGCTGAGATCAACATAAGGCTTTCAAGTTTCAGACCATCGTCTTCCTTACGGAGTATTAGCCGCCCGGCCGGTGATGCAGGAGAGGAGGGTGGTATTACGGAGGCACAGCGGTTAAGTATTGTTGGCGCGAACAAGGGGGGACCCCGGACTGCCTGATTTCAACATGTTATAACTCTTGCTATAGATACCAGAAAAACTTTATTAAAACATAGGAATGCTCTCTAGGAGTAGGCGAATATAACTATCCTATTTTCCAGACTTCTTTTGGTTGTTATTCTTGTGATGCAGGGTTAGAAAGTTCGGACCCCTGCAACTAGACTAATAATACCTCACCGCTGTACTCGCATTTATTTTAAGTCTAACAGTGGAGACTATTTAGCGTGGAATAGATAGATCCCGCATACGTGACTAGCTCTATACCCCTACTGCAAATCCCTAAATAGCAAAAGATATAGCGGGTCTAAGCAATCTTAAACTGAGAGAGGCCTATTCTATATCAATTCTAAGTACTTTTAGTGGACTAATAGTTGTGGAGTAAAAACAGTCTCCACTGTCAGACTTAAAATAAAAGCGAGTACCTCCGTAGGGCGGAGAGAGCTACGAGTACTCTATGTATCAAAGACTAGACTGTGTGGCTTCTCAGGTGATGCAGTGTCACATCAACATGCGCTCAGCCTCAAATTTGGAGAGCAGGATAACAAATGAGGCGAACAAAAAGAGACAGGGGTGATGTTGCAATACGACCCTAGAGCTAAAATTAAATCACGATGATAAATAAGCCTCTCACCCTCTACGCCGCACACCATCACATGATATTATCCCTTCCACTGTTTGTATGCCGCCAAGACTTTTTCTCTCCAAAAGGGATACGATTGCTATACTTCTGCTACTGCGCTTTATTGCGCCTCTGCCACTAGACATTGCGGCCAGGTGATAAATCTGAAAATTTTAAAGGTTCTACACCTCTACTTTCAACGATAATAAGTTTATATAAGCTCTTAAGGGAGTAAAAGAGGAAAAACAGATATAAAACACAGCAATAATACTCGAAAAGAGAAGAAAAAAAGATGGCCACTGGGACTAAGGGTAATAATCTCCGATTCTAAGATATGTATGTTATACTCCTGATTCATGCCCCCATTTACCCCATGTGACAAAAATCTAAGAGGTATCTTGGTATCACACCCAACCTATCCAAGCCCTTCTAACCCAATGCTGACCCTAATCCTAATCCCAAGGTATCAAATTTCAAAGTATCCAACCGCCTAGACTCCTATTCCCAACCAATTCCAAACACCCCCTCTATACACATGTTGCCATCTACACACCCATCCCTCCCTTTTCATTCACGGACCCAACCTATCTCTGATAAAACACGGAATTCCATTCCCCGGGCAAACATTCCCTCTCCCCAGATACTTATCCTGCGGGCCCGTCGGTCCACTCACATACTTGACGAAGCCGAAAAACGGCTCCGGCTGCCTCGGATCACCAACCGGATACTGTTCATCCCCCCAATGACCCCGAAAGTGCATGGCGCCTTCCGGGGCCCCATTTATGCCCTCAAACGTATTTGTGCTGCCATTGTAGTTGTAGAAATACGCATTGAGCACGGGATCCCATAACGTGCCTTTAGACGTATAATCTATGATGAAGCCGTTCGGTAGATTTAGATCGGGGATCGTGTGGTCGTGCTTGCCTGTTGTGGCGTAGTTTGCGTGCGAGCCGCGGGCAGAGTAGTTTATTGGTCTTTTGCCTTTTCCGGGGCCCGAGTTGAGTTTCTCGAGAGAGGGGTATGTGAACGCTTGGCCGTTGCTGTGTTGGCTGAACCACATTGCTTGGGGGACCCCATCTTGGAAACGGATCATGTTGTGTTCCCAGTCGCCGATGTGGTCGCCTAGTTCCCGGCCGAGGACTGTGTTGCCTTGGTTGTAGGCGTAAAAGTAGAAGTAGAATACGTCGGTGACGGAGAGGGACGGTTTGGGGTAGATGATGATTGCGCAGGATATGGCGTGGGATGTTTTTCCGGATGTAGAGTTTGGCACTACGCCTGTGAGCCAGGAGGGTGAGCTAGTGACGTCGGTGTTGGAGGTTAGGTAGATGTTTGTGCCATTATCACCGTACTTGTTTAGGATGTGGAGGTTGGTGGTGTTCAGGGTGGGAAGGTCGTCTTCGTCTTCGTGCATCGAAGTGCCGTTTATGGCGGGGTGGGTATAGGTTATTTGGGCCGAGATGTCAGAGGGGAAGTAGGCTTCGGCGGTGTCGAGGTAAGTTAATGGTGCTGGGGTTGTTAGCCAAGTCCATGGAGAAGGGATTAGGGATATACCATAATCGAGGACGAATTGAGGGACTCCGTCTACTTGGGTTGTAACGAGTTTTGGACGAGCCGTGCAGAAGAAATTGTGCCCAAGGAAGAGGAGAGCGGCAATGGAGAGGATGATCTATAAATCCAGGTCAGTCAACGAGCTTTGTCTTTCTCTGCAATGGACACTGACCTTATACAATATGGCCAACCCCGTATCCGTCCATAGCATCCATCTTTCCTGCGACGGCACAGGACCCGGGGACTCCCCCTTCTCCAATTCTACCAGCGCTTCTTTCTCATGTATATCCATGTCCGAGTTTCGCATTCATATGCGCCGAGGGATTCGATGGGGGACTCTGCAGTTGTGATATGGACAGCTGGAAGTTCGTGATGATGATGATGGTGTACCGGCTACCATCTACGTCGTAGCTGAACAGGGTATGTAGAGTGATCAGAAGGTAAATACAATACTCGTATTAGCAATACGTTAGAGCGAGATACGAGGTAAAGGGAGTTTTATCAACGATCATGCAGAGCCGGCTCATGCATATGAATGTATCAAGACAAAGCACTGACTCCCTGCAGTGCAAGCTGTTGTGAATGTGTAGGCAGGTAGAAGTAGCCATACGCGGGGATGGATAGAAGGATGTACCAGACAGAAGATGACGATGTCCATGTCAGCTAAGCTTTATCTTTCCGGCGTCGGACTCGTGTCCGATTGGCTGCCCCTGGACGGCATGCATTTGAACCCCTACTTTTAGTAATGTATAAATACTGATTTATATATATACAAGTATATTACAAACGATACAGGAAATGGAAATCAAATAGTTGGGTCTCGTGGTCAAGCAGAGATTGAGCGTCGCAGTTTTAAAGAGCTATTATTAGATTTCTTGTCAAGTTTGTTCAACAGCACTCAATTATCCTATACTAATTTGCTCACGAAGAATCATAATCTTCATCGGTCCTAAAAGGAAACCCCATATAAACCCCTTGCCAGCCAACGCCACCGATAAAACAATGGGTATTAATACTACGCCTGCCGCCTGCGCGAACCAAATCTATATGAACAACTATATGAACAACCCCGAGCCTGCTATTCCAAGTTGTACTCATAGCCAGGACGCGCCGCTCGAATAATCCTTAGTTCCTTTGCACCCAAAGCAATCTTTTCAAAGTTGATCGGCAAACGTACTCCAGCCCTATAGCCATTTTAGTTAGTTATACTCGGAGGATTTTCAGAACAATTCCACTCACTTCTCAAAGATGACTCTCATGTTACGAGCTTTGTCCTTCAACGCCACTTGGTCTCGATCCACCTCAAAGCCTCCCTTTTTTTGAATGAAAGACCAACTGCACCCGAATTCCTCAATAAGCGTGATCAGCCGTTGCGAATCTGCCTCTGACCATGACGTCCGTTTCTGAGTCTGCGCGGTGTATGTTTTGCTTTTCTGGGTATTGACCTTTACAGCAGAGGCGACTTGAGAAAATAGGATTGGTCCTTGCCCCTCGTCTTCAACCTCTTCATCCTCATCCTCAAGAAATTCATCATCGTCATTCGCTTCAGCGTCCCTTCTTTCTCGTTCTCTCCTTGCAGACTGGCGCTCTGCTTTCTCTCTTTCGGGTTGAGCTTGTAACTGCTCTACAGCTCGCTCTCGTGACCCACGGGACGCTGCTTTGTCTTCAGGAGGTGTCTTCCGATGACGCTTAGAGGCCGGCTCTGGTGGTGGAACCACCCTACGAGATGGATCCGGAACTCTCTGGTCTTGCTCGAAGCCGTGGTCTTCCGACCCTTCGGATTCTGACTCTTCGTCTGCCTCTTCATGGCTACGCTTGCGGTTCGATGGACCGCCATTGGCTTCCTGGCTATCATCATCATCCCATTGCATTTTTCGTGCGTCTGGATGAGGATCGACGAATCTGCGTTTTGCTGGGGGGTTCCCGCTCTCATTTACGGGCCGGTTTTCTTTGTTCTTGTCGTTACTCCAGATTTTCCATTTTTCGACATATACCTGTGTCGGTTTGGGAATTGGAACTTCAAATTGGTCATCTTCCTGTCCATAGTCATCCTCGACTTGAGGTGCAGGCGCTTTCGAATTCACCGTGGCCTTCTGCTTATTTTTGGGCTCTGTAGGACGTGATGAAGATGGGGCAGTGGCAGTGGCTTTCTGATTCGACGAAGGACCACCGAGAGACAATAGTTTTTTTATCTTACTCAGTCGCCGAATTGCCTCTTTGCCTTCGTATAAGCTACTCATGAGTAAGCAATATATTCGCACACAAATATCATATTAAACCCACCTTTTACTAGGCGCACCAGGTATAATATCCAGCGATGGCAGAAGCTGTGTCCTCATAATTGTCGGGGGAGGTTCGTAGGCAACACCGAGTTGGCTGTCGTCATTATTCATAGTGTCGATCAGCGCTTTGGTGATTGTCTGGATTCCGCCTTGCTGGTTGATGCTACTGGAAATTTCATTCAATCGCGCTCGGCTCCAAACGATTAGCTCGGCAAGAAAGTCTGACCAGCCAAATTGTTCATCTAAAAGGTCGAAATCTACCAAGTCATCCTGCTCAGCGGCATCGTCGCTTTTATTGAATGCTCCATAAATTTCACTCACGCGCTCAATGACTATTGCATTTTGGTCCTCGGAGTTTGCGGGGCCTCCTCTCAGGACATTCTTAGGGTGCCCATGCTGAAGAAAATCGTCGACTGTTGATAGCTTGGAGTCGTGCTCAGTCAGTTCCTCGAAAAATTCGTCTACTAACAGATCTTCCAATTCGGAGTCTTCCTTGCCTTTCATTTTGTGTAAATTGTAAATCGTCCACTGGGTCCGAATGTCTAAACCAAGGGCAAAAGATTCGTCGACAAGCGCACTGCTTCCATACTGCATAGTCTCATCGAATCCGTTAACAAAAGGTTCTGGAAAGTGACTAGTCATATCCGAGAGAAGCTTTTTTATGGCATGGGTTTCCTTGGGGGTGACAGCAAATTCTTTTACCAGGACTGCGAGATTGGCGGCATGAATGATTGCGTCGGGACGGAAGGTTCCTTCTTCGTAATTCTCGCCCAGTAATTTCCGCAACACGAAAGAAGACGTGATATAAGTATTCGAGGTCCCATAGTACTCTCTGCTCGGGTTGAATCTGGCTTCCTCATATTTCAGATTTTTCGCTCGCCTAGATCCCGGGGCTTTCAATTCATTCACAACGGTGGCAATAGTTTCGGGTGTTGTACCAGCCGGTGCAAGCAAATTCAGAATTTTAACAGAGCTCTCCAGCAGCTCTGGAAGTATTTTAGCCATTTGAGGGGGGTCCAATTCCGCCATTGCTATAGCTGAGTAAGATGTAACAGCTGTCGTCCCTGAAATGCTAGACCTTGCACCGGGAGATTGTGGGTGTTGCGCCTTGTTGGGTTCGAGGTCGTCGGCATTGTCGTCTTCGTCTTCGTCTTCCTGCTCCTCATCAATCTCATCTCTATCTTCAGCGACAATGGATAAGTCTGTCGTGCGATTAGTGAACTTGTCCAGTCAATATTTTCGTGATGCTCTAACCTCTGTGGACAGCGCCGCGTGTAGCCTTCCTTGTGTGACCACCTCTGCTCGACGCCTTGCTCCCAACGCTACTCAGGCTATCCTCACTGCCTGCGCGTGTGCCATTTCCTCTTCTATTTTGTCTCTTTGGTTTGCCCTCGCTCTCTCCCAGGTCTTTGCTCTGGCTTCGTGTTGTTCGGGCCCTTCGTGGGCTTTGCGATACGCGACTTGGCTTAGGTGGTGATGCAGCTTGATTCCGCTTTGTAGACGACCGGGCAGATGTTAGTCCTGGCATGATGCAGTCAATTGGAGCTGTGCCCCCTTTCGCTTTCAATTGAGAAGGTTGTATGGTGGGGTGAGGTGGTTGATGCGCCTGTCGTTGTGAGAGACGCGATGGCTTCTTTCAGGTTGTTGTTCGGGATGGCATTTGCAGTCTAGTGCCATCACGCTTCACGTGCCGTAGCAGCAGGCCAGGCCGCCACAGGCCCTCCGCATTTGATCTTCAGGGGGGCGCAGTCCAGATTATTGGTCCACCAGGGCCTGTACGAGCAAGCATTGCGCTTTAGTTGTATTGTATTACGTACGGATTTAATAGGGGGAAGAGACGTGTATACATTTAGTATTCGCTACCTATGTAATTCCCTAATTCCTCTAATACGAGTAGGAGCAGTAGGTAGGAGTCGGAGTATGTATAATGTAAATGTAATGTAACCCAACCTTTGCACAGATTTCAATCCTCCTTGTGTACGGAGTACCTAGGTATGTACCAGTGCCGTACGGAGGCTCCGTACATATACGGGTACCCCTAGAACAACACCAGTCAGGGGCGCATCAATTGGTCTCCGCCACGCAATTCTGCGACACCGACGCCGTGTGCGCGGTCTGATCCCCTCCCCTGTTGATATCCTTACAGGCTTACAGGCTTACTCTACAGTCAGTAATAAACTCCGCATCTAAAAAAGAAGGCGCGGCCCTTACACTACACTCATCTGACCCTAGCGAAAAGTCACAACCTAGCCCATCCCATCCAGATCTGATCTGATTTCCCGTCCCTTTTCACCATCAAAAATTACTTCACTTCACTTTACGACACTTTTACGAATACAATCCGCCTTCTTGACACTCCTTGCCACCTCTTTGTCTTTGTAATGTTAGCATTGTGATATTCATTCTACTACAGTACCTATCTTCCGAAACCACCAACATCATCACTCCGAACAAAGGCCCCATCATCGAACCCCTTACCCCTAAGGCAAGGTTTCCCCACAAACCTTCCTTCGATCTACAAGCCTCTCCCGCGTCTCTTTCTCGAAGCTCTCCATAATATCTACACGACAATGAAGTTCAGAAGACGTCCTTCACCTCTGCTCCTTCTCCTTCTTCCCTCGCTCGTATCGGCGCTCGCTGTCGCCGCCCAGGACAGCACCGTCCAAACGACTCTCACCAAAAACAGTGTCACCAAAAACACCGACACCAAAGATTCCTCCAAAGTAGACTCCGAAGCACCGATAGTCGACCTGAATACAAAATCGAAATTCGAGATAGGAACAAAAGATGCGCCAGTAGACGGGAAAGATGGAAAGCCGCACGCTGGCCCTTGGGTTGGCACTGAGAAGGATTCAAAGAAATCGGATTCTGACAAGCCTGCAACGAAAAAAGAAGACGCCGAATTAGTTGTGGATGCAAAGAAAGACCCCAAGAAGGAATCGACAAAGGTTGGCCCTGATGGCAAAAAGATACCGCTTTCCAATGATGGTGTGATGGATGACCACAATCGAGCGGTACCAAAAACAGGAACCACCGGCACAGGAGGTGGCGTGAGCGAGAAGGATAAGGCGCGGAAAGCACAAGAAGGTCAGACGGGGGAGAAGGTAGAGAAGACGCCAGATTCTCCAAAGATAGCGCCTCCATTACCCCATAGTGAGCAGACCAAGGTGGAGAAAGTAAAGGAGGAGAAAGAAAAGGAGAAAGCCAAGAGTAAGAGCAAGGATGGTGATAGTGATCATGACACTACAGCGGAGCGATTAGCAGGAATTGAGGTACGGTGATTGCAAATTTCCATGGATCTATGCTAATTGATAATACAGAAACCAAAAGACCTCCCAGACAAGACCAATAAGCTTCCAAATCCAATCCCCGGCTCCGCAGACAAGAACCACCTCGACGTCAATACGGGCTCAGCCAAAGACCCCTCCAAGTTTGCCAGCGGAGAAGAAGAGGGCAATGAAGGGATCATCCAACCCCTACACTCCTACCTCCTCTCCCTAACCATGATCCTCTTCTCCGAAATAGGCGACAAGACGTTTCTGATCGCAGCCCTCATGGCCATGAAACATGACCGCCTCCTCGTCTTCAGCGCAGCCTTTTCTGCCCTTCTCGTCATGACCGTCCTATCTGCCGTTCTCGGTCACGCAGTCCCAACCTTAATTCCCGAACGCTTCACACATTTCCTCGCCGCAGGACTATTCCTCGTCTTTGGCGGCAAGATGTTGAAGGAAGGATTAGCAATGAACAAAGACGAGGGCGTAGGCGCAGAAATGCAGGAAGTGGAGATGGAGCTCGAAGAAAAGGAAAACGAAGCGCGGAAACAAAACCGCAGACGCTCATCCATCTCCCCTTACGCTTTGGAAATGGGACTGGGAAGGAAACCTAGCACGAGGAAATCACGCTCTAAATCCCGTCTTCCTTCGCCTCCTCGATCCCCATCTTCGTCTCCTGACCGTTCTCTCTCGCCAAAGCGATCAAACTTCAAGAGCGTTATGTCGGGTTTAACCAATCTGTTTAGCTTACTGCTCAGTCCGGCGTGGGTGCAGACATTCATCATGACCTTTCTGGGCGAGTGGGGTGATCGTAGTCAGATAGCTACTATCGCTATGGCTGCGGGCGCGGATTACTGGTGGGTTACAGGTGGTGCTGTGAGTGGGCATGCTGTTTGTACGGGTGTGGCTGTTATTGGGGGACGAGCTATTGCAGGGAGAGTTAGTTTGAGAGTTGGTATGTTGCCTTTTCTTTTCTTCCCTCCCTTTCCGTTTGCCTAAGATATCCTAGTTACGAGATGCGTTTAACTAACAAACAAAACAGTTACATTAGGCGGAGCAGTAGCCTTCCTAATCTTCGGCGTCATCTACCTAGCCGAAGCCCTCTACGCCGCATGAATCTTATGCCCTCCAAAAAGAAACCCAACCAGACCAAACTCCCTTATTCTCCTTGTTTGAAATAAAATACATTATTGTAATAATAGCATAGAAAAGCACAACACTTGCCCAAGCGTGGGTGGGTAATTGGGTATCTTATCTATTCTCTGTGCGAATGGGCGAATGGATGGGCAGGTTAGGTTAGTTGGTCGGTCGATGGATGGGTTTATGGAGTATGAATGAACAAGCACACAATTAAATTAGCATGGCATGGCATGGCAGCTTGAATTGTATATTACGTGTTGTACAGTGTTTATAATTCCCATGTTTGAATCTCTGCGTGATGTGATGTGATGCGTGGCTTTTTCACTTGCTATGCGGCGCTTTTCCGGTTCGGCGTTTTTAGATTTGAGTAAGTGGGTGAGTGAGTGAGTGGGAGGGTAGGTAGTTGACTATTGGTAATATTAATATAATAGGGGTTCGGATCGGAAGAAAGAGCAAATGCATGCATGCATGCTTGACATTTTGGATGTGGGAAAGAAAGGGCGGGGGAATCATGTCCAATGCAAATTCGTATTGCCATTTAAGGTACTGTATAGAGTAAAGAAAAGTGGTTATTTCGAATGGGCATATGGTGTATAAAAGAGGCAAGTGGATTTCTTGAGAATCATCATCATTATAGTTCAGAACCAAAGCCAAACCGAGAGAGGTGGTCTCCTCAGGCGAAGGCGAACACTGCACTGCTTAACCCAAGTTCTTTTTGAAAAAGGGAAAAGGGTGTGGTTATATGAATACCCTTGATCTGAGGTAAACTCCTCCTTTTTCTAAAATTTCAATATCATCGTATCTCCCGACCAACCTTTTGACTTGACAGTTACTTTTCCTTATTAACAGCAATACTTAATTTCAGCGAACTGTCCTATGCCTAAGAAAAGAACATAATAGCGCTTTCGGGAAAAAGAAAATCCTCTTCTGTAGTATGGTAATAAGCTTGGGAATCAGCATACAGTGGTCCCACAAAGCTAATGTGTTTTCGTAATTCGGTCTGCTTAGGCATATAGGGAGGTGAAAGGAGGGCGAGGGGGAGTGGTTAAATACTTTTTTTGATTTTGCTTCATGTTTGGGATTATATTGCGTTCCATTGTGTTGTTGAACAGCAAGGGGGGTCTTGACCTGCTATATTCACTTCAGTGATTCAATAATTCAATCTCTTTTTCAAACTCAAATCTCGAGATATAAAACTACCTATCTCTGCTGATATCTCCCTTCTTTTTCCAAACCGCTATCAAGCCACTGCAGATGTCGTATGCTCGCTGCCATGTACAGTAGTTGCGAATAGCCTCCGAATCTGCCTACTTTGGCTTTCGATGCATAGGTTGTGTGAGTGAGAGGAAAAGAGAGGAGAGAACTTGATTACATTTTGTGAATGAATGAATGCATGAATGGCGGTACGAGTTGAAACTTGACAGCAACTCTTTCATGTGTAAATTCTGTTCGTTCACGTTTGCAATTCAATACAATGCAGAGTCCGTCATCCCACGGTTTTCCTTTTCCGAACAAGATCGCGAGGAATAAACACAATACCATAAGCGGATCCAATCTTGGACAAGTAAGGGGGTGAATTGAACAGTCATAGTTGTCATCTTCTCCGCGGGACTATAATGGTTGAAGAAGTGTAAGATTATTAGTCTATTAGTAACATAAACAAACTCATATTGCAGGTCTATATCTGTATGCATCCTCTGTAGAATAGAAACAGTTAACTTGCAAACTATACACTTGTCTTAGGATGAAGATGCTTGCTTTTTATGTATATGTACGTGTTGCTTATATCTTGATCATCTTGCTTGTTTGTTGTTAGGTGGCTAGGAAGAGGGTTTAAGCATTCCGCAGGTATTGGAGTATTCTTAGTTCGCGTCACTTCCTACTGAACTCTAAGGTAACTTTAATGATATTTAGCTCGCTTGCTCGGTATAAAAGGAATGCGAAGGAGTCTTGTCTTCCGGCATATTTGAGCCGACCATGCAACGGAATATCATGGAGATGTGTTTCTGGGTCTTTGATATTGAGGTTAAACACAAGCTTTCTTTAGTTTGCTGAGATATTCATCTGTATGTTACTATGTCTGTTCTGTCGCGCTCCTCTACCTTGAACTTTGGATATGCGAGTAAAATGACAGTGAATAGTTCATTGACAGCAAACATGCACATGCCCTGAAAGTTGAAGCTAACCTTCTTCCAGTCGAGCATTAGCGGAGTATTTACTGAGAGATGAGATGTTTTCTCTCATGCAACATAGAGAGTTAAATCTAATGCGAGCGATCCATAACTCGAACGCTTGGAAGGACATATGTTTGCTTCCTACTGGAAAAAGGGGAGCAGGGACTTTAAATACTCACATCTCAGATTCTCAATATTGGGCTATGAAAAAATCTTATAGGTTCCCTCGTGCCCGTACCACTTTCACTTGAATACAACCTATCATACCAAATAATAGCTTTAAAGGACGCTACTATGGGGATTGCGAAAGTTTCTACTTCCAGGCAAAAACGGAATGAAAAAAGCCCTCCATTCGGGTCCAATCCTGAATCTAGCCCGAAGCTTAGAGGTTTCATCGTGGACTCTGGTAAAGTGTTTATAAAGATTTATACCAAAGCATACCTTTATGGTAATTCATTACTTCGCACTTGTTGAACGGTGGTAATACTTGACAGCAAGTAAGTCTTTGACCGCAATATCCCCTGAAATTGGCATTTTCAAGTATAGCCCTGACATTGTGCCTGCGCAACAGCAGCGAGGATAGCAGTAACGGCAGTGAATGTCAACTTCATATCTGCGAAGGTACAGATTGGCTGATGGGTGTTGATATAGAAGTGACTGCTTTATTATTCATTTTAATCAGAGATGAAAGATGCGGGGTTGAAATACTCTTTTGTGAGCAGGAATAACTTCACTTGTTACCCCCAGAGCAAATTGACTTCACTCTAATGAATCTTTCCGCGATGTATATAGCCACTTAGCTTCAAGAACCCTTAAGGAAATCTCTAATGCTTCTTTGACCGTCACTAAGAGGAAACAAATTGTCTTCACTCGGGATCACTTGGTTATCCTTGGCCACCACTGTACTGCTAACCACTAGGAAACCCTCTGAACTTGTTCGATAACAGCATTCTTTGTGCGGTGGCGCTGTAACAGGGGCTGAATATTTCGTCTCAAGGTTCAGAAATCAACATGTTTCCAATAGCCTGACGCCCGCGATTCAACTAGCTGCCAAAGAAACTCGGAGAATTACGCAGAGTCTCAGTGTCACCCGAATCTGCAATCCAAGTTGTTTAGTAGTGTTTGAAAACCAATCGGTCTTTCCATTTCCGGACGCTTCTCCTTTTTTAGGCGAGTCATGCAAGACGGGTTTCGAAAAAGAGCGCCACAACTCACCAAGTGGACAGGAGTCGGTCTTAACTTCTCTTGTTAAACTTGGCAGATATTCGAATTTGATCTCCACTCAGCCATTGTGCCCAAAGAGGCCAGTTGCAACTCAACTGTCGAGCTCGAACACGGATGATTCAGGGAACAGAGAAAGCCCACCCGCCAAATCGAATTTGCCGAGTCCTGGATTACCGGGACAGAGTTACAGACATCGGTCACCAAAGATTCGAATGCATCTAGATGCCGAGGAGGCGTTTATCGGAGACATAACATAGCAAAGAAGCAATACCGAGCATTTCGCAGAGCTGCTTGCCATGATACCCGACGAGATAGGTAGCGTCAAGTGACATGAGTGACGGGAGGTCGACGAATATTATCAGCAAGGCCCCAAAAACCGGTTTTGGCAAAGCAGTATATTGCAATGATGCAAAGGAGGGGGGAAGAGCTGTTGGGTAGGAACAAGAACCTCGAGGAAGAATCCGAGAAGTTGGGGTATGCGTGGATATAATATGGGGGAGCCATCTTGTCTTGATGAATTAAAGGAAAAGAGGTAAATTTCATAAAAGGGGTGCGACTCGGTGCGAGCAATATAATTATCTGCTTTCTGATGGTACTGTAGGGGAGTCTTGGTACGCGTACTCCGTAATCAAGTAGAACATAGTCTGTGAAAAGGGATTTTAGCTCATTAGAACAACTTCCATACATGTGATTTCAAAACGACGAAAGGCATAAGAGAAGCATAAACTGTACAGAAGTTGCGACGTTTTTAAGGGGGTTCAACTGTTATGGGCCGGAAATGTCGGAATAAGAGCCAAACTCTGCAGACAAAAGCAGATTATCATTTCACAAGCTCCTTTTTTACTTGAAGAATTTGAATATCATATAATAGAAACGCGAGGGTAAGAGTTATGACAATGCTCTTTCCCTAGGACAATAGCATACCTAGGACCTGGACGTTAGGAGGACCATCGATTGGCGGTACTTCAATGCTTTCTTTTGTACGTCCTCCCTTCGCTGGAAGACCTCGATATTTGGCTTGGATTGATTCATGGCAACTGCAGTCCTCGTTGATGGTGTGGATGGATGTATACAGCAACCTCGGTGGTGATGATTTGTAATGTATCCCTCCCCCCTGATCGCAATCGCATCATCCCCCACTAATTCAGGCTACTCGGGAACATCCTCCTAACCCCTAACCCCACCACACTACAAGTAATCAACCCGCGCCGCGGGCCATTCACTACGATATGGCGTGTTCCTCCTTCTCACTCTACAAGCTGCTGCCTTTGCGTCGCCATGACGGCCCCTTCCTCGAGCTCTGACGGAACCTACCCCTCCAGCGACAGCGATACCGAGAGCAGCACGACAAACTATGGGCAGTATGGCCATCCTGGAGAGGAGCCCGTCTATCGCGAAGGCTCGTTGACTTGGGCTAAATCCACGCTGAAGGATGAGGATATAATTACCGTCACGAAAGATGTGGGGAACGAATACACCATCTTCAGTCTCGCGCCAGCTGATCCCGACGGCAAGGGACGCCTTTATGAGCTGCGAACAACCTTTGCGACGCTGCTCCCCCAGGCATTCCTCGATAAGCATCTATTTAGGACTCTGCCACAGCATCTGCTGCCACCCAACACCCTACATGTCCTTATCTCGACGTTATCAGGAACGGGTCTGGCGCCGGAATTCTTCGATGAAGTCTTACACCCACTCTTGAAGGCTGTAGGATTAGCGGACCCCAGTTATATTGTTCTGCGAACGAAGAGTACGGAATCGGTGAAGGAGTTTGCAAAATCAAGCCTGCTGGCTGGGGCCAATGCGGGGTCGAAGCAAACTGTGTTGATGCTGAGCGGAGATGGGGGAATGGTGGACACAATCAATGGGCTGCTGGAAGAGGAGTCAAGATCAAGGTTTTTCTTATAATCTTCATCATGCCCTTTAGCTAATTCCTCCAGCAACTACGTCCCACCCGTTCTCTCCCAACTACCCCTCGGAACGGGAAACGCCCTCTTCCACTCCCTCCATCGACCCTCTCCCCTGCCTTCAATATACATTCAAGGCCTACGAACCCTCCTCCACGGCACACCGAAGCCGCTCCCCATATTCAAAGCCAAATTCTCCCCTGGCGCGAGACTTGTCACAGACGAAGGACAAACGGCTACTGCTCTCTCGAACAACACGTTGTACGGAGCAGTAGTAGCGAGCTATGGTCTCCACGCAACGCTGGTAGCAGACTCCGATACGACAGAATACCGAAAACATGGAGACAAGCGCTTTGGACTGGTAGCCAAAGATCTCCTCTTCCCAGAAGGCGGAGAGTCTCCCCACGCATACAAGGCGAACGTTGCACTGGCGAAAAACGGCAAAGACGAGGTAGTTGGTACCAAGGAACATGGCTACGTCCTTGCGAGTCTGGTTTCGAATCTCGAGAAGGCATTCATGATTTCTCCTGCTAGCAAACCACTGGATGGACAATTACGAGTGGTCAATTTTGGGCCTCTGGGTGGAGAGAAGACTATGAATGTTATGAAGGCGGCGTATGCTGATGGGGCTCATGTTGAGATGGAGGAAGTGGGGTATGATGCTGCGGAGGGGTTGAGGATAAATTTCCTTGAAGAGGGAACGGAGTGGAAATGGAGGAGGTGCTGTATTGATGGGTTGATTGTCGGGGTTGAGGAGGGTGGTTGGATGGAGGTGCAGGTAGTTCCACGAGGGGCAGAGGCGGTGTTGGTTGTGAGTGATGTTTGAACGGGATTTGTTCATATTCGTACGAATATTGGATTGGGTGATAACACGAGTTCGTGAATGTTTTTCTCAGTTATATTGTAAGTGGAATCAATGGGTGGCATCTTTCGGAACAGCTGGCACCATGTTTTGGCGTTGGTATAGACTTGGAATATAACACCATCAAACCAGGTTTCTCGGGCTTTTCATTTCGCATATAATCTACTGCAGCACAGGAATTGGAGATAGTGATACTTACTTATCTCAGGTGTCAATAACTTCATGCCCTCACCCAGCCCAGCACATCAATACCTCATAGGCGAAAGATTTGACTCCCCAACAAAGCTAATTAAAATCTTCTACAGCGCTACCTCCCACTATCACTCAGCACCCTTCCCCTGCCACGGCGGCCTCTCCCCCGCAATCAACCTCCCCCTCCACTCCTCCTCCATCCTCTCAACCCTCTCCCAGCCCTCCCCCTCAATCCTCCCATCCCCATCCCCATCCCCTTTCACCCCCTTCATCCTCCCAACCACAGCCGCCAAATTCGCATTCGCCATCGCCATCGCCATCGCCATCGCCCTATGACCAGCCTCCCCTCCGTCCCCGCCTCCTTTCTTCAAAACCTCATCCCGCCTCGATTTCAACGCCCTGTAAGCAGCTTTCTCGCGCCGTACGCGTATAGCGTTATTAGTGTCATACTCGTACTCGTATACGTCGTATCCGCACTCCTGCCAGACGCGCAGCTGGTGCGAGAACCCTGGGTTCGGGGATATAGGGGCGTGGGAGGCACGGGCGAGAGGGAGGGCGGAGGTGTAGGGGAGGGATAGGGTGCGCATTACTGGATGGTGGGGAGGGAGTTGGATAAGTGGGTTGGGGAATGTAGAATAGGATCTGGGGAAAGGAGTGGGGGACGATGATATTGACGGATGAGAAGGATAGCGATGCGGAAGTGAAGGGAAAGTGAAAGGGAAGGGAAGGAAAACTTACGGTATGCTATTACGATCGCCCCAGATCGAGATACGCCTTGCGCGCTATGCACCAACACCCCTTTCGCCTCCGCTTTCGCATCGCCGTCGTGCTCGTGCAATCGGCTTTCAATCCAGTCGCAAGCCGGCTTTAAATGCTGCAACAGGTCTTCTGTAGGATCATCTAGGATGTCAATCTGCTTCGTCGTCACTAATCCGCTTTGCTTATCAGATGAAGCATCTCCACTTCCGCCTTCGCCATCGCTTTCATCCAGAGAGCATGACTGTGGCGATGTCATGGATAAGATGGTGCCGATGTCTAGAGAGCGTAGAAGTGAAGGTGATGCTAGAGCTGATTTGGCGGCTGATGTGCTGTGTGCGTTTTACTGTTAGAGCACGTGTAGCTGTGAGTATAGATGGGTAGGTACTTGCTTTGAGATGTATAATCCTGGGATGGCTCTGATCGGAGTTATTCCCGTGTTTGTCGTCGAAGAAGAGGCTTCCATTTTGGTGATTGAATAAGTCTGGGTTACTTTACTTTACTTTAGGGAGTAAGGTAAGGTTAGGGAATAGATATGGTGGTGAAGAAGAGAAAATGAGATGTGGGGGATATAGAATGCTTTAATAGGGAATGTGGGTGTGGTTGTTGACTGTCTGCCTAGTAGGCGAGGTGGAGACGTCAAAAGTTGGTAGGTACGTACATCAGGTAGAAAAAGAGCGGTCGCGTAAACTTACTAATAAAATTTACTGAGATGGTTTTGATAAGTAGAATAGATATATGTATGACAGGAATGAATTCTTGAGAGCGTACCTAGGATTTGTATATAACATGAATTAGAGAAAAACGTTTAGTAATATGGTAATCGTCCATTTGGCGTTGCAAGTATTAGCGGGGTAAAATATGCCCCCCTTACTTATTATCTCGCCTATTGGCTTCAGGCTTTCAAGAGTCTATTAAATCTTCAAGGAGCTGCTAGCCTTGTAACTTTATTAGCTGGGAATGACTTGTTGAAATAACAATCGACAAACATTCATATATAAGGTAGGTACTTACAAACGTATAGCTGCTGCGTTGCTGAACACGTGACCGGTTGGTAAGATATGAATCGCAAGTGATATGAGGTTTGAATCTCCTGATTTTGAACATCCAATTCTAGGTACTTATTTCCTAGAACATAAGTAGAGAATGTGACATTGATTGAAAACATGCATCATAACGTGACTCAAACTAGGCCATAGGTACGGCGCAACTTTGCTCGGATTGTAAAACGAAGACGACTTTCTTTATTCTATACCGACTTTTGGCTTCTGATTCTCCAAGACCAAATGTTATTTCATAGCAGATCTTGTGGAAATAATGATCCGGAAGGAGGATTTGATGTTGTAGAGTTTCGTCACGTTCCTTGGTCCGGGGACACGCAGAAGTCAGCTCAGCCCCTGCAAGATGAAAAGGCCAAGTATAGTATAACTAACCCCTACTCTAAAAGCTTAGCCTAATGCCTTACACCAACACCAACACCTACATCTCACTGCAACCTATTCTTCCTTCACGGTACATGTGTTCCCCAAACATTCTAGAAGCCCACACCATTCACACCGCGTATTATTATTAGGCCACGCAAGCGGATGCCCTACCACCTACTGTATCACATATCAAACGGAAATGAAAGTTTCCACGTCCACCAATTCGTGTCCAGAGCGCGTTCCAAACAACAAACCTACCCTGCTACGGAGTACATCCGTATGGGTAGGCAAAGAATCGATGCGTGCATTTATCCGCGCAAAGTGCATCGGACGTCGACCATTGCGCTGGGACTGCAACAGCACTCTTACTAGACTTTGCTGCCAGTCCATGACTCGAGTATGGTATGATTGATAAACGGCTAAGTGTTGAGGTGGTACAAAGCTAGGTACTTCCATGCGTCCCCTGCTTCCCCGAACCAGCAGGCGTCAGTTCAAGCCTCAAACGGCTGCATGCTTCAACCGCGCGAGAAGTCTAATTCTGTGCTGCTGTAACCGTTGTACCATCCTTTTGGAAGGATTCCAAGCTTCCTCTTTCCGCACAACCTCAGGTTTGTTTGGTCATCTCAAGCGAGTATCTCCATCGCACAGCATGAAGTGTCAATAGTCTTGGACTTTAACATGTTACATTTACCCTCTATATAAGCACTGTATGGCAAAATAACCACTTTCAGAACGCCACTCATGTTCCTCGTGTGTTGATTCGATGGAATCTTTCTATGGTTTCACTTTCCAACTTTGATGTGCAGCGATCCACATGGGTATTCGGTCTTCCCCTGTCAATAATAACCATTGGCAAATCTGGGGTGCGGAGGCAGCCCCGCGGCGCCTTTGCGGGCATGAAGTTATTCTCCCGGCATACTGTTATTCTTTGGAACCCTGATACAATCCAGGAACCCCAAAGTCCTCTATCCGGACCCCTCCCCGTGCCTGCACACTTCTATTTGTTCATGTCACATCGGGGCTGAGGCACCGCACCTCACATATTACTATGAACCAGAAAGGAGTCCTGTGAATAACAGTAGATACCACTCTTTCCTTCTTCTACCTTCCACCTTCCGCCAAGTTTACATCCATCTTTCTTTTTTTCCCTATCAACACCTTTCCTTCCCTTCTTCGTCCTCGATTTGATCTCTGCTACATTACAAAAATGGACTTCAAAAACCATGCCCGAGTAGAGAGCGACAGAAGTTCCGATGAGAAGAATGTGGGAGACATTGCGAATGCCATGCCAGTCGATCTAGTTGAAGATCCTGATGCGCATCTGACCGATGCACAGCGAAAGCAGATTGTGAGTTCCTAAAATTCAAATATCTATTTCGCCCTTCTCACTGTTCTTATAGGATCGCAAGCTTGTTCGGAAGCTCGATTTGCAATTGATTCCATGGGTAAGTTTGACTCTCCAAGCAAAAAAGCAGCGTCCTGATGCCTTCTCAGCTCTGCGTGCTGTACCTCCTCTCATTCTTAGATCGAAGCAACATCGGTAATGCGAAAATCGCGGGTTTACAGAAGAATTTGGGTAATATGTCCACAGGCCAATACAATGCGGCTTTGTCCATCTTCTTCGTCTCCTACGCAATCTTCGAACCTCTGGCCAATATACTCCTCAAACGCCTTCGTCCATCAGTCTTCATCCCTATCATTATGTATGCTAATCACACTTCACCCAAATTCTCTTCTAACAATTTAATAGGATCATCTGGGGTGTCTGCATGCTCTCTATGGGATTTGTTACGAGCTGGTCTGGTCTCATGGTCTGTCGCTTCTTTCTAGGCTTGGCTGAAGCAGGTCTGTTTCCTGGTATCAACTATTTCATATCATCTTGGTATAAGCGGAATGAGTTTGGTGTTCGAGCTGTAAGTCGACCTATCCTTTCCTCACTTACATTTTTGACTCACCACCTAGGCCATCTTCTTCTCTTCTGCCGCAGTTGCAGGGTCTTTTGGTGGTCTTCTGGCTGCAGCTATCCTTAATATGCACAACGTAGGTGGTAGACCGGGCTGGGCTTGGATCTTCATTCTTGAAGGACTTGCAACTGTTGTTTGCGGGTTTCTCTCGTTTTTCTTGGTCCACGACTTTCCGGATACCGCAAGCTTCCTATCCGAGCAAGACCGCGCTCGTGTGATTCGCCGACTTAAGCTCGACCAACAATCTAGCGCTGAACACGAGGAGTTTAAAATGAGTTACTTCTGGTCTGCCGTTAAAGACTGGAAGATGTATATGGGTATGCTCATTTATATGGGGGCTGATATGCCGCTGTATGCGTTCTCCCTATTTCTTCCGTCTATTATTGCTGGGATGGGATATAAAGGCAACCAAGCACAACTCATGACCGTACCGCCATACGCGTGTGCTGCTGTACTCACCGTTGCTGTCGGATTTTATGCCGATCGTACCAGACAACGTGGACTGTCTAATATCTTTGTCTCATTGATTGGAGTTGTTGGATTCGCCATGCTTGTAGGATCGCACAAGCCTCATATCAAGTATACATTCCCAGAGCTTCTAATCATCACTCAACTCTCTAACATTATAACTACAGGTATGCGGGAACCTTCCTTGGTGCGCTTGGCATCTATCCGTGCATTTCCAACACCATTTCTTGGGTGAGCAACAACACCGAAGGCGTCTACAAGCGTGGTATTGTCCTTGGCTTCGTCATCGGCTGGGGTAACCTCAATGGCGTCGTGAGTAGCAACATCTTCTTCAAAAGCCCCCAATACACCGTTGGCCACGCGACAATCATCGGCTACATGGCTGCATTCCTCGTGGTAGGTAGCACAATCATGCATTTTCTGCTTGAGCGGGAGAATGCAGCTAGGCGGGCGGGCAAGAGAGACCACTGGGTCCAAGGCAAAACCGAGAGAGAAATCGAAGCTCTTGGCGACAACAGGCCAGACTTCTTGTACATGACATAAGAGTTTACGTATGGATATTGCAGGCTTTTGGGGATGAGAAATTTGGTGGTTTAATTCCTTGCTGGACGGCTTTTTCTTTGGACTGATGCATTTTGATATCATAGAGCTAAAGGGCCTTCTTTTTTCCATTGGACTGATGTATTTTGAAAACATAGATCTGAACGATTTTCATATTTTGCTGCAATTGTAGAATAAATCCGCCTGCGATCAACCAATTCTATTTGACTGTGCGTCTTCGATGCATGTGAAGCTGACATTTTCACCTAATTAATCCCGCGCAACGTCAAGTAATCCAACAGGAATGTCAGCTTCATGCGAGTCCGACGTTCGCATTGCCCCAGAAGAGGCTACACATTAAGGATTGTGGTGTGTGTTGCATGCTCTAATAGTCAGTTCTTCCTTCGCTCCCTTGGGTCACAGTATCGCGATTTTTGTGGTGGATGTTCGCCCGACTGTGATCGAAGGGAGCGAGAAGGAAGAACCAGACCGACCAATAGGCAAAATACAGTTATAGTTAGAGTTTATCACTTCATGTGGTGTGTCGGAGAGGCATAAGCCGCAGCTCGAGTTCCGAGGAAACCATTGGCTTTACCCCAAGTTGTGTAACAGACACCGTGATCAACGTACCATCAGGTGAGTACCATTAAGGTTTCTTTTCATCCCACAAACCTTATTGGGCGCCATTACGAATCCGTCCAGCCGTCGCTACAACCCTCCAGACGTACAGTACAAGATCAGCCACCTATTTCAAGTATAATTATTCCGGAATTGGGTCCTCTTGTGGCACGCATGGAAAAACGCCGACATGGCAAATGGAAGAACCCCGTTGAACGGACCGTCGTATTAAAACTCTAATATAGAACCCGGTACCTGTACCCCGTCCGGGGTTCCCCAGTGCTTACGAGGATACGGACAGTATCAGTACGTGTACCCCAGACTGCATGTACACCGCACCTTTTTTATCCTCAAATCCTGTGCCCTTTCGGCAGGGCTGACTGGCTCAAATTGCCCGCTTTCAGCCTCAGTGCGAATTGCAAGAAGCCTGGAGAGAGAAAACCAACAACCAACATTTCGGTCCTACAGTAATATACATGTCTAAGCGAGGACATGTACAGACAGATATATGGCAGTTGCTCTGCACAAATCCCCTCACCTTAACTTCACACCATGCTCAAACAGCGTGCCAGTAGTACCCCACTGCTGTTGAGCTACTACTGTTCGTTACCATGGGTGCCTTGACCAAGCAAGAAATCGACGTGCTCATCATCATCGAGCGTACCACAGCCGCGATCTCAGTCACGGGAACACTTATCCTCCTGGGAACCTTCATATTCATCAAAGAGTTCAGGACGCTTTCGAATACATTGATCTTCTATGCCTCGTTTGCCAATCTTTTTGCTAGTGTTGCCGTCCTCATTGGAGGCTCTGCCCTCTCGCATGTCAACGGTGCGTTATGTCAGTTTCAAGGCTTCCTGTTGGAAATGTAAGTTTTCTTCTATTGTGTGACGGGCTTGGACTCACGGAAACAGGTTCATGCAGTCGGACCCCTTGTGGAGTTGTGCTATGGCAGTTAATGTTTACTTGGTCTTCTTCCGTCGCTACGATGCTCATCGTCTGAAGAAACTGTACTGGGTATACTGCCTCCTATGCTATGGACTTCCATTCATCCCAGCCCTATTTTGTCTAGTATATAAGACGAAAGTAAAGGGTAAAATGTACGGAAATGCAACAGTACGCACCCCTACAACCGAATTCTACGTACTCTCAGTACGAGTGCTAATCACACACAGCTCTGGTGCTGGATAGACAACGACTGGGCCGCCATAAGAATCTACTCCTACTACGCGCCCATCGTAAGGAACACTGGCTCTTTGATTTTACCCTGCCCCCTCCTATTATGTTTCGTCTCATGTACTCTTACTTCTCCTATAAATTTCCTAGACTAGGAATAGAAGCTCCATCCACTCCCGAAAACCGTCTTGAATAGGAAATAACTAACTCCCCGGTGTTCCAGTGGGTCGCCATCCTCGCCGCCCTCATAATCTACGTCCGCGTCGGCGTCGAGATCTTCCAGAAACGCTCTCAACTCCGCGCCCTCAGCGGCGGCGGGACCCTGACATCAACCAGCCACCCCGATCCCGAACCAGCAAGCCCAAGCCCGTTCACCGGGCTCCGCACCACCGAAATCGAAGTCGTGACCACGGCCACCAAGTCCCCCATCGAAACACCACCAGAGTCGTACACCAGGCCCGAGAAGCCAGCCGCCGGCGGCAGAGACCAATACACCATCACCATCTCAGCGCACGATAGCCGGCCCACCCCCCCGCCTCCCACGCCGCGAGGCCTGTTCCCGAGACGCCCCAGCAGCATGGACAAGGTGAAATGGGCGTACACGAAATGCGCGATGCTGTTCGCCATCTCCATCCTCATCACCTGGGTCCCGGCGTCCGCGAACCGCGTCTACGGGCTGCGCTACCCCAAGAGCCCGTCCTTCGCGCTCAACATCTGCTCCGCGATCGTGCTGCCGCTGCAGGGGTTCTGGAACACGGTCATCTATTTCACGACTAGTTTGTCGATATGCAGGGGCGTGTTTGCAAGGTTGAGGAGTAGGGGTCAGGGGAATGGGGCTAGGCCTAGGGGGTCGGTGTCCCTGTCTGGGTTTACGGTTTTGGAGGAGAGGGAGAGGGGGAAGGGGAAGAGGGGGCAGAGGAAGGAGGAAACGGGATCTGAGAGTACGATTGAGCTGAGTCTTAGTCGGAGTCTGGGGAGTTTGTCGGAGTCGGTTTAGGGGGTGTTGCATGTGAGAGACGGACTTCTGTGCTGCCTGCTAGATTTTCTGGGAACGAAACTCGGATTTGGATATAATGATAAAATAATAATACAAAAGTTGTAATGTTTCAAATGTACCTAGGTAACTTTCTTTCTCCACCTCCTGGTTGAATATCTTAAAATATGCAAGCTTAGTTTCTTACCCTGCCTTACCTTGCCTTGTTTTCCCTTATCTAAATACAACCTCAATCAAGCGGCTGAATTCAATCATCCCTACAGTATACCCCGAAGCTTCGCATCTGAACCCTCGCATCCGAATCTCCACATCCTCGTATAACGGTATGATCGCACGGACGTGTCTGCATACTCCATACATCCACGCAGTACCACTACCGGCTCCGTACAGTGATGCGATAGATTCAAATCAACATTCCATATAGTTCGTAATCCTGTAATCATATACTCGCATTTATTTTAAGTTTGACAGTCCCGCTGTTTTTACTCTATATTTCTATACTCCGCGCCACTTAAAGAGCTTAGATCCAATGATTATAAGGCCTTTAAAACTAATCTTAAAGTGAGAATTCTAAGGTGGGGCCTTTTTCTTATAGTTATGTTAGGGTAGTTATGTTAGGGTAAAGAGCTAGTTAGACTTATCACATTCTATAAGTAGTAGAATTATAGTGGGACTGTCAGACTTAAAATAAATGCGAGTACGAGTAGTATCATACGTAATCTAATGCGGAGAATCAATACTCGTTCTGCTACCCCACGGGGAACAAGCCGAAGACCGAGTGCCTTTCCTTACAAATTGGTATACAACCGGTAATATTAATTACTTATAAGTCAGATGCACTTATTTTAAATTTAATTACGCAAGCGAGGGTATGTGCATTTGTCGCTTATCTAGTTAAATTTACAACCTTATAGTAGGTTAAAGAGCGGTGTAAGCTGGACTTTACACCGGGACCTATTCTATGAACATTACCTATAGAGAACGTGTTTTGACAACTCTACGGAGGGAGTATATACAATCGGTTCTTTCCGTACGCTTGCGCTTACAAGCGAGATTTCTTGCTTTCTTATTAGCTGATATCTTCGCTTAAGAACAAGCTTCGTGCACGGACACGGTTAAAGACGTCGACGTCCCCTATTGTATTCTAAGGTCCGGCCCGGTGTGGGGGAATGCTTGGACCACTATACTAGAAGGTCAGGGCGTTTCTATATATATTCTTAGTCATCTCTCCTCTTATGCGCAACGGTACTTTCTGCTCTCCTCTCTCTATAGAGCGCAAAAATGCTTCCTCTCACACTATAGCATACTTACACTCTCTCTACAGGGCGTAATCGTACTTCCTCTACACTCCCCCCACCTAGAGTGCGCTAGCATCTCCCCCCGCGGCCTTCTTTTACTTCTATAACGCTTACATAGTATAGTTTTTAAAGGTGCTTAGACCACGTCAGCTAGCAACTACTAGGACTAACGCCCCGGAGCTTGCGTAGGGCCGCGGGGGGCACGGTTATCTATTACAGTTTATACTCCGTAGTCTATATGCACAGACACTTACTAACAAGGAATCCATAGACTTTTACCCCAGCAAACTATCTTGTGGCGTTCTTAACCTAGGACACACAGAGTATTATATAATGTCTATCATCAGTAGATAAAGGGGGGGACACATTAGACGCTCCTCTGCTAGTGCAAAAGGTGGATCTTTTGTGGATTTCTGGTCCGTGAGTACTTAAAAATATACCTAGCAACGACATAGCAACAAGTAAAAACTAGCAGGCGCGTTGGATGTGTCCCCCCCCTTTACTTTTGCTTTTTAATAGGAACATCAAAGCGACTTTTGATTCATCTCTTCATATGATTACAACCAAAAGTCATAACGAGAAGCAGAAAATCTGAGATTCCTTAGCAGGTTGTGGACTTATTCATTATCACAGCTTTTGTTATAGAATGTTGCAATTGCTCAACAATGCTTAATCTGTGCACAGTACTGTACAGCGGGTGAATTCTGGTTTATGTGGCTGCTAAATTTGGCAGGGTTAGGGGAGAAATGTGACAATGTGCAGGTCATACGTACTCTTTGCACAGAGCATCATACGCGTATATGTATGTCTTTCATCGGTAGATACAATAGTAACTCGCAAAGACATCTTACAAAGGTCTTACCAATTTAGCAGTCGTCAGCTCAACGGCCATGCTCAGCCACCAACTCCTAGTACAGCAGATTACTAGAAATAGGGCTTCGTGCCCATTCAATTATTTGTATCCCAAGCACTTCGGTTTCTTTTAACACAACCATCAGGCTTTCCTTCCTCCACCTTCGCTCTAATTGTCGGTCTTTCTTCCGCCTTTCAATTCTCGGGCAATTACCTCTGCCCTTCCTGTCGCTTCCACCTATACCATAATGTATACAAAAACCCTTCTTCACTTCTTTACAGCATCTATGACAGCCTTTGCGGTAGCTTTCCCCGCAACAGAACCTCGTCAACTCACCAAACGGGACTCCAAGTGCACTACCGTTGCTGTCCGCAAAGAATGGCGCAACCTGACTAGCAGCGAGCAGACTTCTTACCTTGAGTCCCAAAAGTGTCTCTTCGGGCTCCCAGCGCAACTTGATCTCCTCGGTTCAACCAACAGATGGGAGGATCTTGTATCTCTGCATCAGAACCAAACTGATGTTATTCACAACGATGGCCAGTTTCTTCCTTGGCATCGATACTTTTTGCACGTTCATGAGAACGTCACACGCAATGAGTGTGGCTACACGGGCCCAATGCCGTAAGTACCTACCTATAAGTCCACATCCAAAGATCAAGAATTAAATTCAGTGGCAGATGGTGGGATGAGCGTCTTGATGCTGGCAACTTCACCAACGCACCCCTCTTCACTCCTGAACTTTTTGGCTCGGCACTCACCAATGTCTCTGGTCTTGGTGTGGGATTCTCACCAGACACAACTGGCCTCTGTGTCACTGACGGCGTACGCTTGCTCCTCTTACCACCTTCAGACCATCAAGTAATTGACTATTGTTTCCTTAGTACTTTGCCAACACCACCCTCCATCTTGGGCCTGGTTCCAGAGCCGATAACACAGTACACTGTCTAAACCGCAATGTTGACGAGGAAAGCAGCCTCCATAGTAATGTCACCTCGGTCGATGACTGCAATGCTTATGATAACTATGAGGATATGTGGGAGTGTGTCTTTCCTCTAGGTCCACACGGCGGAGGTCATTTCGGCGTTAACGGCGATATGTCTAATGCAGCCTCCTCGCCCAACGACCCAGTCTTCTTTCTTCACCACGGCTTCGTCGATCGGAATTGGTGGGCCTGGCAGAACGTTAACCTGAGTGTCCGTCAGTACGAGCTTGGTGGCTATAATTCGCAGACAGAACCTGCAACAGGCTGGGTTAACACTACGCTTGACACTCAAATTAGCAGCTGGGGTGTTCTTCCCGATGCAGTAGTTGGAGATGTCATGGATACGGAGGGTGATTATCTCTGCTGGACATATGACTACTAGCAGAAATACGAAGAGAAAGTCTGCAAAGTGCAAGTAGATTCGAGAAACGGATAGGGCGAGAGTAGTCAAGTAATCTGGTGGATGGAACTGTAATGTAGAATAAACAAGGGGAGGAAAGGGAAGGTGGGGACTTCAAATAATTAATAAGCAATTCTGCCTTTGGTTTTTATTATTAAAAGGAGAGAAGGATATAATATGGTTTAAGGTTAAGACTGGAAGTATTCATACGGTTCTGAAATTTATTTCGCTTATATACAAGGAAGCTAATATAAATTGCTACACTCGCAATCACGCATACTTAAAGCAGACTTTAAAATGATAAGAAGGAGAATGGAATAGTCGATCTCATGATAAATCCCCAAGGAGCAAAGAATAAATACCCCAGAGATGTTCTGATGGAATCCCAAGCAGTGGATCCTAATACCCTCATCATTCCTCCTTCAACCCCCCACCCCCCCAAACCCCAACCACAACCCCAACCCTCGTAAGCAAAAACGGCAGCGTCGTAACAGCAACAACCCAATCCTGCACCGTCCACCCCACCACCCTCGCATACTCAGCCCACCCCCCCAGCGCCTCGGCCGTCGAATGCAAATACAGCGCATCCGAGAGCAGCATGCCCATACAAAGGAGTCTCCAGACGCGCACATCGTCCACGAGACGCAGGACCACCGCTTCCGTGAACGCGAAATGCAGCCACCCGCCCGCGAGCTCCACGTAGATGAAGTGCGACGCGGGTTGGATGGTTGTGAGGGTCTCGCGGGTCATGGTGGAGAGGTAGTCGCCTGGTTTGGAGAGCGCGAGGAAGACGCCGCCTAGCGCGCAGAAGGGCTCGAGGTTGAGGAGGAGGAAGCGGAAGAGCCAGGGGATTGTGGTTGAGGCTTTGACGACCATTGTTGAGACTTTCGAGGGGTTGGAAAAGGACCAGGAGGTCAGAGTGAGTCGCGAGGTGATGGGGGCTTTGCTTTGGGCTTAGAATGGAGATAAGACTATGTTTATTTTAATGGTCCAGCTGGGATACTTGTAGATGTGAATAGTGAGACTGTTGGTCGTCATGGATCCTAAAACGGCTAGACCAGCGCTGCTACAGTCGCCTGATCATTGCTGTTCTAAGAATTGTGACACCAATACCTTGGTGTTTCCTTCAGCTTAGAAACTTTTAAAAATCTCATAAATTTAGGCCCAAAGTACTATAATAATATAACAGGCTTTCTTTATCCTGAAGCTTATGCAAGAACCCCAAAGCCTCCAAGGTAGCCAAAGCTATTACCATATATATTTGACAATGAAACATTCTAGTAGATAAAATCATAGATTGGAGCTTTAAATAGACCTGCTAGTTGACTTGATCCGGAAATTTTATATTAGACGATCTCTATATAGTGCCTTTGGCTACTGAAAAGCGAATAGATTCCAAAAGAAAAGTTGGTAAAGGCACACCCTACCTAGATTTTAAGCTTATATTATATATAAATATAAAAGATAGTATTAAGTTTGCACGGCTTTGAAGATATCTTAATTCGTGCACTATAGTATGCCCGAGCCTGTCATTGGATTCTCACATAGACGTATAAATCAGGATAATACTTACGCATGCACTTTTCTAACTTTTATAACATGCCTCTGAACCTTTTTAGAAGAAGGCGAGAAGCATAGAAAAGCCATGCCCACGCCTATTGAACAGGCAACTTTGCGGTCAGTATTAACCTTTTGGCTAAAGGCTTTGAAAGTGTTAGCGATGTTTTGTTCAAGATTATATCAAGTAAACCGTCAACCACTGGCTTGATATTATGTAATGTAGAAGCATTTGAAACAGTGTGACTCTAGTCGAAAAGGAGTAACTGGATTCCTTAGTCAGAAGGCACCATATAAGTGCCTTTCTACACCTTCGGAATACCAATATCGGGGACTTAGAGGATGGGAGCAATCACTGAACCGTGCACAATACAGCCACTAGGCTGTCTTGTGACACAGCTTGTTTGGAAAGGATCAGAGAAGTGCCCGAGTCAATTACAGTCTGAGAAATTTGATTTGATTACAAATAGGAAGGCTGGGCAATGACTGGTGGTTCCAGTTAGCGGCGAGGTCGCCAGGCGGCAAGCCTTTAGCATAGAGATGAATCGAATCGCTGGTCCCAATTATAGAAGCATCGCCGTGCTCTATTTTCAGACCGGGACTCCTCCTATTCTTTAATGTAGCTTCCCTGAAAGAATTGCATTGAAGCAGAATGTCTTTGAGATTTATGCCGCTCAGGAGTACTTGTATTAGGCTAGGCTGAATCCAGAAAACCGCGCAACGCTAGCCCAAAGGAATCGCCCCTTAACCTCGCTAACGATGGTGTCGGTGTCGTTGGCTTCAACCTCATCTCATCCTCTAGGAAAATATCTTTCTCTACAGTTTCCGTTCCCTAATGCCATTCTACAGTGTTTCGTTTTTATGGGTTACATCCAAAGAGTCTTTCTGTGATCACAATCCTTCTATAAAGCTATAGTGAACCGGACTCAATACTGAAACAGGAAAGATGGTTAACCACGGGGTATCCAGAGCTTGCAAGACTTGTAAATTAAGACGCAAAAAGGCAAGTGATTTCTTTCCTTACGACTGCTATACTAATTTATTAATTTAGTGTGATGAGACTCGTCCTGTAAGATCTGATATCCTCGCCTTTGACGGGTTTTCCCCTTGCGCTTTTAGACATTTTGCTATCTATTTGACTGACTAGCCATCCATATAACCATAGTCATGCCAGAATTGTGCAAAGGCAAAGCGGACTTGCCTTGGCTATCATGACGACACCGATCTTCATTTCCGGCCATACCGCAGTGCTCCCCGTTCGTCCGACTTGCCAGTCTCGGGATTCTCCAACCAACTAACTCAAACTGTTTCAAGTCTCGTTCAGGCAAGTACTACTGATATTGAAATTGAGAGCAATGCCTTGGCATATTTCTTCGGCGACTACTGCCTTGTCCCAACGTACTGCCCCATGTCACGTGGCTATCTTGATGGCCTTGAGACATTATTAGCCGCTGCGGGACCATCTTCGGACCTTTCTGAAGCTGTAAATATCGTGGCTTTGGCAAATATAGGGACCAAGTTATGCAGACCCTCTCTTGTTCACAAAGCTAGAATCAGATATTCCAAAATGCTGCACTCCTTACAAGTAAGGATTTCAAAAGCAGGCATGGCAAATGCGACTGAAACACTCGTGACTGCGGTACTCTTGGGGCTGTACGAGGTTTGAATACAACCCGGAGCATAATGATATGGCCAATTGCTGACTCTTAGGCAGATAATCACTGCAACGGAAACGCATCCTTCTAATCACAGTTCTCATTCTTGTGGGATACACGCGATTTTGTCTACAGAAAGCTCTCCAATAGACCTGCTTAACTGGGCCAGTCGCTTTCAAAGATCCAATGATACACCAGATCTCTTCTTCAAGGGGCCAATCAAGGTATGACACCATACGCTGCTTCAAAAATACAATAGCTCATCTGTCCTTTTTGGAATGCAGACACAGGCGGTTGATATATTTTGTACTCCGGGTGCTCAGAATCTCGACACCCTAGTCATCAAAGCCTGTCCGCTTTTTCGGACGGCAGAAGACTTGCTGGCTAGCACAACAACACTTGTAGAGGACCTTCAACAAATACTAAAGAACACAAGATCCTTCAACGAGGAAGTTTCAAAGTGGCCAGACAGCCAGGTCGAGGAGTGGAAACCTCGAACGCTTGGATTCATAAGCCCTAAAAAAGGCCAATTCATGAACTCCGAGGGTCTTCTACGTATTGACGCTTACCTTGACCGTAAGTACAGCCCCCGATAGCAGAATTACTTACTGAATGCAACACAGTTTACGTTGCCGCGGTGTGGAACACTTACCGTAAAGTTCGCCTGATGATCCTTAACGTCATAATCCGCTGTTCGAAACGACTGGAGGAACGGAACGGCTGTCATAATGAGAAATTCCAGTATCATGAGCTGTCTAGTGATATGGTGGCATCTATTCCATTCCACCTCTGTCAAGATATATCGAAGTTTATAATACAAGTCGAGACCGACATATACTCTGCCACGACTCCAGGAAAGTCTCTCGGAGGCTTGCTTCTGATGCATCCTTTGTTTGTAACGTCGAACCTAGCAGTAACTTCTCCTCAGCTGCGAGCTTGTATGAAGGATTGTCTATCATGGATTGGGACAAACATGGGCATTGGCGAAGCCACTTTGCTGTCCAAGGTAAGAATTAGGCCTTGCTCTCGGTTTACTGCTAATCGTAATTTCAGACGACAATGACATTTCCAAACGAGTCTGTTGCTAGCGGGTATGCCATCATATGGGCAGCAATGTTGTTCAATACAATCGAGAAGAGCCTTTGAACTCTTAAGCCTTAGATCAGTCAGGATTTAATTTGTCTACTGCCTCTTCGGACTACCTAGCTCAAATTGCCAATACTCCCTTTCATACGCACAAATTTCGCCAACTACTCAACGCGAAACGCGTACATGATAACGCTCTCCACTTCTCCCCGCTGCATACTCATCCAACGCGTGATTCACCTTATCAGCATCCAACCCCTCAATGACCTTGAACTTCAACGGCCGAATAATTCCCTTTGCCAACCAAGCAGGAAACTCCTTCCAAAACAACTCTCCAAACTCCGGGAATGAATGAGAAAAGCCTCGAATGAACTTCTCCTCAATACCCCCTTCCTTCTTCGCAAGCACCGCTTCAGTTGCCTTCCCCGGCAGCGTGCTCACAAACACCCCTTTCTTGGAGTTAGACAAGAGCGATACGCCCAGCGTATGCCCATCGCCCATATTAATAGTGTCAAAGACATACAGCAACTCATCACCTACAATACCGCGAACTTGCTCCTCGATATCAGAATCGTGGCGCGAAATAACATGCGTAGCGCCAAAGCTCTTCAGCAGCTCCGCACCAGAAGGCGACGCGATTGCAATAACGATGCCCACGCCAGCAAGTTTCGCGAACTGGATAGCCAATTTCCCGATATTGGACCCGCCACCTACGATAACCAGTTTCTGGGCAGCGTAGTTGAAAGCTTTGGCCTCAGCTGTTTCGGGGAAAGGCAAGTTAAAGCCCCCGCTGGAAAAGAGGCTCATTGCAGACGTGACAGCGTTGATGGGGTACAGAGCAGCCTCTTCGTCCGATACACCTTCTGGAACAATGCCCGCGTAAGTGCCGTTGATGATGGTGTATTCTTGCAATCCGCCACCCTTGGGGTTATCGAACAGGGTCTGGGAGAATACATGAGCTCCAATTGGGAAGTGGGCTTTCGGCCCGTTCTCGACGACGGTTCCAACGAGATCACCGGAGAATATCGCGGGGAGTCGCGAGCCGATGTCGAACATGTTTTGGTCGCGGAGCTTTTGGTTGAGGGGGGCCACTGCGAGTATGTTAGAATAGGGGGTTATAAGGGAGGGTCGGTTTAGACATACAGCCTGCTGCGGTTATTTTGATAAGGACTTTATTGTCCTTCAAATCAGAGCTGGATGGCTTCGGCAAGGTGATTTTGGTTAAAGGTTTGCCAAGCTCAGTGAGAGCGAGAGCGTTTTGGGTGGACATGTTGTGGAAATAGAATGGATGTCTCTGAGTATAAAAGTTGGTTGTCTGGAAATGCGTTCTGCGAAATTGGAAAGTCTTTCTGTAGTGGAGTGGTAGTCTTTATGTGATGAAAGAGGACGGAAAAGATGTATGGAAGTCCAGCTCCATGACTTATATACACTTTCCAGGCATGGGACTCGGAGATATCCAGCGGATTTGAAATCACTCAAGACTATCAAATGCTCCTACATCTTTAAATCCGTGAAAGTGTTACAAATAGCCAACTGGCTAATTCCTATTGACTGTGGGATCCGAAATACACCCAAAAGCAGCACAGAGCGCAACGCTAACTTATAATAGCCTAGCTTTTCTTTGTAATAAGGATGTAGTCGTACAGTATGACGGAAAGAGCTAGATCGAAAATCTCGGTCTATATTTCCACCACCTCTCAGGTGGATGTCTATTCCTAATAAGGATACCCGCGCAACGCTAACCGGGAATGGCATTCCCATGTGGTTTTCCTATATCATCTAGGAAAAACGGTTTCTATATATAGTAGGTACAGAGCGAATCAAATTCAAATCAAAACAAAGCAGAAGAGTTTAGAAACGGACAAAAAGTTGATGTCAGTGATTAAATATACTTTGCCTGTCTCCTGTTACACTAGCCGTTTTTATTCCATTTTACTAGTAATTAGCCCCTACCGGCTCGCACTCAAGTTTATATTCCACGTCTATCTACGGGTGTATAAAATTTAGAAGGATTTGCTATGAATAGCTTGGAATCAAGCCATCGGTAGCAGGGAACGTATAAAACATCTCATACGGTAGCATCTTTTCCCCGCAGTGGGGTAGAGATTCAACCATCAATAATACTTAGCACTGCCGTCCGGGTAATTATTTACAAGTGTTCTAGTAACATGCCTAATACTGATGCCAGCGTTCACCATGTCGTAGGCATAGTAAGTCTTTCAGGGGTGTGGGTGTTCCCCGCATTCTGGTGCGATGAAGTCCGTACAGTGTCGGCTATTAGAGCCTACCGGTATCATTAACCTCGTATTGATGAAAAAGTGTAGCATGTTATTAAAAAGAGGCTATATTCTTTTTTTCGGTTTCTCAATGTCGGTTCCGGATCATTTCTAGGATAGTTAAGTGTATATAGCCATGCTCTAGAGTATATATATACCGGCCTCATAGTGCTCCTCAACTGTTCTGCCTCTTCATTTCAACCTGATCTTCTGAGGGAAATATTGTTACTATGAAACTTATATACACGTTGCTAGCGTCGGCAGCAGTCGTCATAGCGCAGACCACTTGTACCCTTCCGTCGACGTATCGCTGGACATCGACAGGCTCCCTGGCGACCCCAAAGTCAGGCTGGGTCTCGCTCAAGGACTTCACCCACGTTCCTTACAACGGCCAGCATCTCGTATATGCGTCGGACCATGATACTGGATCAAGCTATGGTTCTATGAACTTTGGGCTGTTCACGAACTGGTCCAGCATGGCCTCGGCGAGCCAGAATGCGATGAGTACCGGGACCGTTGCGCCTACACTCTTCCAATTCGCTCCGAAGAGCATCTGGGTGCTCGCATATCAATGGGGTCCGACCTCCTTTTCCTACAAGACATCGAGTGATTCCTCGAATGCGAATGGATGGTCTTCGGCGCAGACGCTATTTTCCGGAACCATCTCTGGCTCCAGCACTGGGGCCATCGACCAAACGGTTATTGGCGATGCCACAGATATGTATCTGTTCTTTGCAGGTGATAATGGCAATATCTACCGGGCCAGTATGCCCATTGGAAACTTCCCAGGTAGCTTCGGCAGCTCATCAACGGTGGTCTTGAGCGACTCGACCAACAATCTATTCGAAGCAGTCCAGGTCTATACTGTCTCGGGTCAAAACCAATACCTCATGATCGTCGAGGCCATCGGAGCAAATGGACGGTACTTCCGCTCATTCACGGCCACCAGTCTGGGCGGTTCGTGGACACCGCAGGCCACGAGTGAGAGCGCGCCTTTCGCTGGGAAAGCCAACAGTGGTGCTACCTGGACCAATAACATCAGCCACGGCGATTTGATTCGTAGCAACCCCGACCAGACAATGACCATTGATCCGTGCAACCTGCAATTTCTCTATCAAGGGAAATCCCCCAGCTCCAGCACCTCCTACGACCTCCAGCCTTATCAGCCCGGTCTGCTGACGCTGCAAAGCTAGGCCGTGATACTTACCACGAAGGCCAGTAATTGTGAAACGGCGCAGAACTTGAATCGGTGGAAGGAATGGAAGAGGCTGGTTTACTGCAATGGTGAGCCGGTCCGGACTTGCAGAATCAGAAACTTGCATACAGCGGATATGATAGCATTGCAAATAGTGAAATACAAAATATAGACTGGTCCCTCTCCGTCCCAAGGCTGAGGTCACGATATTGGCAACATCCCGGCCCTGATCGAGATGCTCGGCAAATACAAACCCTGAAAAATAGCTGAGATTCCTTCATCTGGAGATATAAACAAGGAATGTGGAGCAAGGCAAAAGATTTACATCTGATGCCCCATCACATTTTAAAGATCAGAAAGCACATGATATCAACTTTGGAAGTTTGGGGCTGGTAAGTAGCGCTTGCTAACGCAGTCAATTACTTGACAAAGTAAACCGGCATCCATCTTCTTGCAGAGCGGGAAAGCACATGACACTGGAATTGAGGGTCAACATGCAGAGCACCCATATATTGACACTTTTTCGGGTGTTGTGTTGGATGTTGTGTAGAATAGTGGAAAGTATGTGTATGGTTGAGACGAGAACAAGATTTCCCCGCGACTGACCCCGCTGTTTTTGGTGGGGCCCCTGACGCATGCCACTTCACCAGCTTCACTTCAATAACAATTCATCGGCCCCTTCTTCTTCATTCTACACCTCACTTCACTCCTTCCTCTGTTTTTATATCCATCTGAAGCTGTTCTTGAGCCATCTCCAAACCCCAACAGCATCATGGCCCAAACCACCATCAAACGTGCATGGTGGAAGGAGTCCTCCGTCTACCAAATCTACCCCGCCTCCTTCAAAGACTCCAACGGAGATGGAGTTGGAGATATCCCAGGCATAATCTCCAAGCTGGATTACATCAAAGCCTTAGGAATCGACATTATTTGGTGCTGCCCCATCTACAAATCCCCCCAAATAGATATGGGCTACGACATTTCAGACTACAAAGACATCCATGCTCCATACGGCACCGTCGCTGACGTCGAGAAGCTTATTGAGGGGTGCCACAGTCGGGGAATGAAGTTTTTGATGGATTTGGTGGTGAACCATACATCTGATCAGGTGATGATCCCCGCTCGTCATGTGGTTTGACTGAAGCTGAAGCTCACCTCTCACAGCATAAATGGTTCCAAGAGGCAAAGTCTTCGAAGGATAGCCCGTACCGTGATTACTATATTTGGAAGAAACCGAAATATGATGCTGATGGCAAACGTCAGCCGCCCAACAATTGGGGAGCAGTTTGGGGTGGTAAGTGCCCCGCAATTTGAATTGAAGAGTTCCTCTTTGCTTGAAGCTGGACTGAGTTTTCCATAGGAAGTGCTTGGGAGTATGATGAAGCTTCTGATGAATATTACTTGCACATATTCGCTCCTGAGCAACCAGATCTCAATTGGGAGCATCCTCCCGTTCGAGATGCAGTCCATGATATCATGCGTTTCTGGTTAGACAAAGGCGCCGATGGTTTCAGGTACAGTGAGATCCGAGTTTCTATGTGTTACCATACTGACAATTCCTCAGATTGGATGTGATAAACTTCATCAGCAAAGTTCCGGGTCTTCCAGATGCTCCCATCACTCGCAAAGACCAGGTCTACCAACCTGGCGACAAGTATTTCGCTTGTGGTCCAAGGCTTCATGAGTATCTTCTACAACTTGGAAACATTCTTAAGCAATACAACGCTTTTTCTGTGGGAGAAATGCCGTCGGTACAAGACCCGAAGGAAATATTGAATGCGGTTGCGTATGACCGTGGAGAGCTAAATATGATATTCAACTTTGAGATGTAAGTCTACTAGCCTAAACCTGATCCCTAATTAATGGCTGTTCAGTGTGGACATGGACATCGGCGAAGAAGGAAAGTTCTCTCGGAGGCCATGGACAATGCCTAAGCTCAAAGGTATTGTCGACAAATGGCAAAACTTTATGATCGACAATGATGGGTGGAACTCTTTATATATTGAAAATCATGACCAATCCAGATCGGTCTCGCGTTGGGGTTCTGATTTACCAGAGTTCAGGACTCTCGCCGCCAAGATGTTTGCAACGTTCCTTGCGCTTCAGAGTGGGACAGTCTTCGTATACCAAGGCCAAGAGATTGGAATGATTAACATCCCAATGGAAAGACCAGTCACGGAGTACAAAGATCTTGAGACGCTAAACGCTTGGAAAGAGTAAGTCTGCTGAGCAAAGCCCCATATACCCCCGCTAACCAAGCCCTAGATTACTCGAGAGGTATCCAAACGACAAGGAGCGACAGCGAATCACACACGAAGAGATCCAGCTCAAGTCTAGAGACAATGCAAGAACTCCGATGCAGGTAAGACTTCACAAAAATCGGAATAATTCACATCCTAACAAGAAAAGTGGAACACCTCTAAATACGCCGGCTTCTCAACGGCCGAACCCTGGCAAAGAGAGAACGAAAGCTACCACGATATCAACGCCGAGTCTCAAGTCGGCGTCAAAGGGAGCGTATTCCAGTACTGGGCTTCCATCCTTGCGCTGCGAAAGGCTCACAAGGACATCTTCATCTACGGGAATTTCAAGTTGCTTGATGTGGATCATGACGATGTCTTTGCCTACACTCGAACTTTCGAGGGCAAGACTGTCGTTGTTGTGACGAACTTCCGGAAAACACCAGTGAAGTGGTCGCTGCCGGAGAAGATTACCGTGCAGCAAGACCAGGTACTAGTATCAAACTACGATGGCGTCTCTGTGGCGGATGGAACCGCGTCGTTGCGTCCCTTTGAGGCATTCGCTGCTTTCGTCAATTAGTGGAGGGCAATGCTTACTTCGATCCAGATGAGCCCCATGCGCAAGTCATGAGAACTACTACGTGGAATGTTGGTATTCCGGGCAGCCTGGCCAGAATTGAGAATTGAAAAGTTCTCAGTATGAACCTGAATCCAATCGCGAGTCTGGTCTTTGAGTCTTCCCAATCTCCCATCCAGTATCTATGATTCCCAGAATCAAATTTCCATTTCTTTCGTGAGTGACTATTCTTTGTCTGAATCATAGTTTGCAGTCATGCAAACCATTCTCAACTTCCCTTTGTTTATTCTACTATATTCATACATCCCCTTTTCTTTCAGTCTCCAACCATTTCCAGACAAAGGAACCTACTTGTCAGAAAAATGGCCTACTCATGGCTTCAATCTCGAAAAAAGGCATTCCGACTACTGAATCTTATATACTATCCCAAAATGCCTGCTCCCCACAAACCCGCAGCGACAGCGACCATGACCAACTTCCGCCTAGTTGCAGAAGCAGAAGCCCCTCGAGTCCTGGCGGGCACAATCATGTTTCTCCCCCCCAGAGACAAAATTCCCAAAGGCGCCTGGACAGATCCGGAACTACTAGACGGGGCTTTCAATCACCCCGTAGCCATTGTATCTTGTCCGCAGCCGAAGGAAATACAACATACCTCGCATGTCGAGATAGCCATCGTACATCTCTCTCCTTCCCACCCCTTCTTCCTTGCATGTGCAGAGCTAACCGGACGCGACCACAGATGACATCTTTCCACGGCTCAACAGTAAAAGCGCACCTAGCGTCCAAAGGCATACACACCGCGTCCGGGACCCTAGCCGCGGAGCGCTCCGGGCACTTGCGGGTCGTGACCGCATCGAAGCCGCACGCGAAAGACGTGCTGAAGTTGCGGGACGGGAAGGGTATGAAGAGGGATAGCTGCTATGTGGGGATACGGCGCACGTATGGTGTGGAGTTAAGGGTGTTGGCGCTGTATGGGTTTGGGAGGGAGGAGGTGGATGCGTATCGGTTGACGGCGCATGCGACGAGGAAGTTGGTTGAGAGTGTGAGGGTGAGGGCGAAGGGGAAGGGGATGGGGATGGGGAAGGTGAAGGTGAAGATTGGGAAAGGAGGGGGAGAGGGAGAGGGAGAGGGAGAGGGAGAGGGAAAGAAGAAAGGGGGGAAGGAGAAGAAGCTAGTTGGGAGTGTGAAGGTGAGGGTGAAGAGGGTGAAGAGTGTGAAGGGAGGGGGAGAGAAGAAAGGGAGTACGAAGAAAGAGGTGGTAAGGACAGTAGTGACGTTGAGATGACGGATGTATGATACACTTGTTATGATTTATTGGAACACACTTATGTGTTGAGTTCGGGAAATAATAGGGACTTTATTTTCTTGACTGTAAACAGATTTTGCAGCTCTTGGTAGTGTGTGGCAGCAATATCGATGAGTAGGCAGAAACACAGGCAGTACGTGAAATTTTGAAGCTTTCAGGCTGGTAACTGGCGACTCAATTGCCGCGATATGGATAGTTTCGAGCGTAGATTCGAGCGTTGGAGATTCGCCTCTTCTCCTCCGCAAGTATCATTGCTTCCCCGATTATCCTTACGATCCTCACCCGATTAACCAGACCAAGCGGTGGACTTCCATTCAGCCGACTCTTGGCATTTTTACTCAGCTCCCACCAATAACTCAGGTGGGTACGTCCCAAATAATACCCACCCAAATCAGTCGCCAATGGTCCGGATAACCTCTTCTTCAGCGCTACCTCAACAAAAGGCTCAGTCTTCAGAGTGTAAGCGAGAAGTCTCCAGTCCCAAGCTGCGTCAGCCGTTGAATCGCTATCCTTTTTGCGGCATTCCTCGGCATCGAGGTCCCATATAAAGGGAAGGAGCGTCCCGGAGATCATTTGGTCCCGCCAGAAAGATGGTCCGAGTGATATGCGAGCGGACAGAGCTCGATTGGTACAATGGAGATGAAGAATGGTGGGACAGGGAAGGTACGAGGTGATTCGATTGAGGAGTTCGACTGGCAGGGTGTCCAGCGCAGCTCTCGGGGAGTATGAGCTTTTATGTGACCTTCTAGTAGATGCAGTTTCAAGTTGGAGGGAAGATGTCCCGGTGCCTTGCCGTAGTTGGACTGGGATCGTTTTTAGGTTCGATAGCAGGTAATCCGTAAGGCCCGGAATATCCATTGGGTCAGCACACAGAAACTCCCAACCAGGCTCCATCGACCAGCCGCGAAACCAGAATCTTCGAGCGCCATAATACCCGTGCCACCATTCCACACCTTTACCCGTGATTGCCTCCTGGTCCTCTCGGATATCTTCCCGTAGGCTGTCCAAGGCCAGGTAGAATTTGTGGATCGCTGTCAATCCTGTCCTTGGTTCACCGGATTGTCTCTGCGACTTTAAACTCATCACAATCTCAACAACTGACAGACACGTAGTGTGGAAGAGAAACCAGGCGTTCTCTTCTATGATGTCTGGAAAATGGTTCTCCCCGCTTCTGAGAAGTGCAGCACTCGCGACCCAGACATTTCCCCCTCGAGAATGCTTGAGAGTATGCAATCCGGGAAGGTTGTTTTCGCTATTTGCAAAATCAATAATCGGTATGCAAAAGTTCGCATTGAACCTACACGAATGAACAATCGTTCACTGCCATGGCCATGCCAGGACTGATCCACTGAAATTTGTCAGCCTAGATCAAAGCCTCTTTCAGTGCGATAGACCTCAAGTTGAGATTCCGGTAATATTTCTTTATCGTAGAGCTGTGCAAGTTCATCTCCAGCGTATTCGGAAGTATCTGGATACACAATCCCGTCACTGTCTAGTCCGCAAACGCAGCAATACATTTCCAAGACGAGACGAGGGGCCGGGCATATATTGCTGGAATCGGCGTTTGATGTTCCTTAGCTGATTGATTATAGAGAACAGGCAAGAAGACAGGAGGAAGCAATCATTGAGGTCTGGTTACGAGGTGCATAGTTGTAATCGTTGCCAGAGATGCATTCCATGGTTAAAAGGTCTCGAGGTATCGGATTTTCTCTGCTTACTGTAGCGCTAGTCAGCAGGCACGGGCTAGCCTACCCCTATGTCTCTTTTCAGCCTCCAGCGCTGGAATTAGTAACCAGCAACCGCGCAACTCAGAAACAAAAGGATTCAAAGGACGTTGCAAATATATTGAACCATAAGCCAGAAATGTCTCCACCCAAGAAGTTGAATTGCTAAGTCCCTTAATTTGACACAAACTTGTCCCCTTCGATCCTCGCCTTATTCCCCCGAGCTCTTGCCATCAACGGCCCCAACGTATCCTTCGTCTTCTTACTATCCAAAAACTCCAAAACCCGCTCAATCTTCTCCCCGCTCTCATCCATAGTAAAGACAAACAAGTATTCGCCTTTGTATGCCCACTCATCCTCAGGAATGCCTGTATCCTTCACCTCATCCCGGAAGCGCGTCTCACTCGTCGCCCAAACGACGACTTGATTGCTTCCCTGACTGTCGATCACTTCCTTCGCTGTCACTGGAAAGCCTTCCATCAGTTGCTTGATGCCGGCAATGTGCGCTGCGAAAGCCGCATTGTTCTTTGGTGGTACTGAGAGAGATGCGGGTGCGAAGATGTGCTGGCAGGTGGGTGTTTGGAGGGAGAGGAAGGTATCGACGGAGAGGGTCTCGAATGCTTGGATGAAATGGAGGGCGGTTTGATGGCGGGTAGAAGTCATGTTTGCGAATAGGTGATGGGTTGCGATGCTAATAGCGCGGGACTACGCCAGTTTATACGAAATACCACAGGCGGGCCTTCAAAAGGTTGTCTTCTCCATAGAGAATGTCAGATGGTTCGGATCATTGGAGGAGGCCTCAGTGTGGAGAAGCCTTCCGGACTTACAATGCAAAATCCGCGCATCTTGCCTTACCTCAGAGTCTATCTATATTTCTACCTCTTTCGAAACTTCTTGACTGCATATAATAAGACTGCAGTACTGGTAATCAGCCGGACACTTGCAGCAATCCAAACCCCACGTCTGGCCATGTCATAATAGCCTTCCAACATAACACCAACAGCATACGACTTGGTAGCATTCTTGCCTTTCCCCGGATGCTTCATTTCATCACTCAGACCACCAATGAACCACGGATTATCACCCGTAGCAACAGCTTCTGTCTGACTATCGACAGCTGTTTGATTCTTACCTTGCAAGCGACCCTGATTTCTCTGCTTCAGACGGCGAGTGAGAACATCAATGATAAACCTGACGTCTAAAGATGTGAAGGTGGGATATGACCACAGCTGAACAGCGTTATGGGGCGGCAGTTGATCTAGAAAATCCGCCAACATGCCTAGAGTCAAACCCCAAAGCAACAGTGGCCGCGTTTTTTCAGATGAACCCGCATGGTCCCCCAAGTACCATCTGTAGAATCTCCCTCCCCATGATGTATTGGATTCCGTTTCTGGCGAGAAGAATTCGGCAGTTGTACTACAGAATAGCGACTCCGACGGCACCAATTTGATGGCAGAAAACTCCATCTTCCCCAGCACGGATCTAATCGCAGTCTTCAGTATGGTGCCCCCTCTTCGGGCGAATCTATCAGATACATCGACGTATTCGGATGTGCGGGATTGTGGTGACAGAAGAATTCGGAGAGGCACCCAATGCGTTGATGCGATCTCGGACGGCTGTAGCCTGAGTGGCGGTAGTTCGGGCTCCATCCAGAGAAAGACAAAAGGACAGAGCACCATCAGTCTGGAGACCATCAGCTGGGTCCAGGGGGGAAGGGGGCTTGGAGTACTTACGGAACCTTTCCCCACGAAGTGCTGACCACCCGCTCAGGTAGATTCCCAACGAACAGCGCGTGGGGAGATGTGAGGTCCAGCCCTATCTCTTCAGCAGTTTCCCGTATCGCAACAGCCTTGTCGTCCTCGTCCTCCGGATCCCGCTTCCCTCCAGGTAGCGCAACATGGCTCGTCCATCTATCTCCTTCTCTCGCAGCCCGCTTTATAAACACCACCTCCGGGTCGCCATGCTTCACCCACGACTGCTCAAAGAACCCATCTATAGCTTCCCCTGCGGACCTGTCCTGGTGGTCTTGTGCGGAGGCTTCAGAGGATTCAGAGGGCCAGTGGTTGAAGTGGGGTCGGACGCGTAGGATGAGCGCCACGGATGCGCGTTTCTTGCAGCTCTCGGGGTTCGGAACATGAGGATAAGGGTCTTGAATCAGGCCATGTAGTGCCCCACGCAGTGATTGTACCAGAGCATCAGAGCCAGCTGGGGGATTGTTTTGTGACATTGGCGGGGTTGAAGTGCTGTGCTCTGCTATGTTGTGATATTCAGGATGTTGTAGAGAGGTAGGTAACGATGACGATGCCGAGGTCCAGGGCTCCAGGTACTGATTATTCAGCGCGTTTAGCGACTCACCCCCTGGTTCTACGGATGTGCCAGGCCTAACGATTACCTGTAACTCTTGGCACTCACTCACTAGCTAGCCGAAAGCCCCTTTTTGAATGTCCTGCTTATTGCTCCATTTGCAAAATTAAGATTCTTTTTATATTACTGTATCTCCTTTACACCAGCGATCGATCGTCGCTTTAATAAAGAAGGGTACATACTTTTTGACACGTTAATTGTGTTTATTGGTTTATTTAGTTCCTCCAAACAGCAATAAAGTTCCTTCTGGGTGACTCTCTTAATGTATTTGGAGGTGAAAGACAGCCGGAAGATGCCAATATTTTTCTCAAGGCATTTCATAATTCCAGTTTGGGATGGGGCTGTCGTTCATGATCGGTCCGTTTCGGTTCCTCATCCCAAAAGCGCTGAAAGCCACAGCATGGCAAAGAGCCCATACATTCATCGAAACCTGCGTCCATGCGGCGCTCCACGATCAAATCCAAGCGCAGGAGAGAGATATCCCAGACAATCAAGCGGACTCTTACAGCCATGGGCACAGCCTCCTGGAGGGTTTGGCAAAACAAACAGATGATCTGATCGCGATTCGCAATTCGCAATTCACAATCAGATATTACAAGCAATGATGGCGGCACAAGATACTACATCCATATATACTTCTCAGCAATACGCTATTTCTACTATCACGGAATCCAGCTGCGTATAAAAGACGTCGAAAAGAAGCCTTTTCCATAGATCTCGATGCATCTTTAACATTGTTTGATGACCTCAAGGAATTGAAATTCATTTCTAACGTTTTTGATGGGTGTAAGTATCACTTTTCGATGACTAAAACCTCCGCTGATATCTTCGTCAATACAACTCTCCGCATATATCCCATGTTTCCGATAATAGAACGTGTCGCATTGAACGACACAACTCTACCTGTGGGTGGTGGTGAGAAGCGAAATTGTCCAATCTATATTCCACATGGCACAAAGCTAGTTTCAAACTACTATGCTTTGCATCATGTTGAGTCGGTATTTGGGCCTGATATCGAAGTTTTCAACCCAAACCGATAGCATTCTATCAGGCCTGGCCCATGGGAGTATATGCCTTTCTCGGGGGGCCCACGGCCCTGTGTTGGTCAACATAAAGCACTAGCCGAGGCTTCTTATACTCTTGTCAAAATCACGCAGTTATTCAAAGGACAAGAAAGCCGCCACGAGAAGGACTGGGCGAGATGAAGTTGACGGCCCGGAACGCAAATGGGTGCAAGGTGGCGTTGATCTCCGCATAACTTTCAACTTCCACTTTACCAGTGGGTTGAAATAGAGCCATAAGAGCTACGTGTGAACCATTTCTTGGTGATTAAGTATGAAGCACCAGTAAAACGTATTGCGTTTTTTACCTGTTAAGTAAATCATTATATTTTATTAAAGATCTTGTGATAAAACCGTCTTCTTTTATTGCTTTCTATGTGACTGTCGCCTATACTAATTTTAACTTTGGCTTCAATCTCACAATAAGGCCACATTGCTCTGGCATCCAGTATGGCTTTTGACTCTAATCTTTCACAGGTGATGCCCACTTCAAGTCAAACTCTCGCAGTATGTGTGGCACAAACTTGCCTATCTTCATCATGGCTACTGCTATGACGGGGCTGAGAGGAATCAGTTAAGGAAAGCATATTACCTGCCCCTCTACAAGTATACTACGAATGACGAGGGTGAAGAGGTAAAAATAGGGGTAACCTTATATTCCAAAATTGCAAGAAGCAGAAGAAAATACTATAACTAGGCTTTAGTATAGCGATAACGACGACGATGATGCCTAAGATAATAAGCTAAGGCCTATAAGAGAAAGAATAATAAGAATTCAAGAGGGTTTTTCCCTTCTTTTCTTTTAACAGAACTTAATATTAGCAATCTTTTAATCTGATATTCCTTCAAATCCCAAATTATGCTAAGGTAAAATCGTCTCTTCATTTAACTTTCATATAATATGTATATATAGAAGGAGCATGTTTTCTTAGCTGCTTTAATACCGTGTTGCCCAGCCATTATCAAACGCCTTTTAATTAGTCTAAGCAACTTGTGTAGACTCGTTTAAAATAAGAAAAATCTTGCTGCACCTGGATTTTATTTATGATAAATGGTACTTATTCTCACATGATACGTTTTACATACTCCAGAATGCAACCTGATCCATCTTCAAGTTTGAAATCAAAGGGGGGGTTACCTAGCGGATAGAAGGCGTCAAGTCAAACACTTTAGGTGCACCTTTATCTGCTTGCTTATTCAAGTTGAGCTACTCACTTACTAATGCTAATTACTACGCGCCACACTATATATGCCGGCCGCACATGGGAAAATACCAATCAGAGTTCCTGGCCAATGAGCATCATATATTCCCTAATGAATGACCGTTCTAATACTCCGGAGTTTTGTTCCTTTGGTTTCGCCACCCAATAAAAAGCCGTTCCCAATGAGCACGCGAGGAACCCCTGTGGCTGCCGAGGTGTGAAACCCTGCGGTGTTACAGGGGTCGAACTGGCCTCTATCTTTCAACAATCTGTGCTTCCTCAAAGGTATACAGCAGTCCAAGTACGACTTGAATAATAAAGATTATGTGTGATGTACTATCTATTGTACGAAGGTATAGCCTCGAATGAGTATAGCTATTGGTATGACTAACAGGTGGTAGCAGTAGTAACAGGACTGGCAGGGCTGCTAGAGATCACATTACATTAAAAAGATCTCTGTGTGGCTGGTTATAGATCTCTATTGCCGGTGCGATGGGTATGACATTTTAAGGTTGCAGATCGAGGTGGCATTAAAAGCAGAATGTCCTAAACGGGGGCGGATATTTTCATCAGGGGATTTTATCTGGCCAGTGAGTGCTCAGAGATCCGTAATACTCGTCTTCCAAGCTTCTAAAAGGCCCGAGTTGGGTCATTTCGATCCATCCCTACCAACTACCCTGCCCTACCCTGGGCTTGACTTGACGCAGGTCGTCTAGTGAGTCGAGCAGCACCTCACCCCACATCACAAGCCCGAAACATTAGCGTGCTATCGGTAAATCACAGGGCTGATATCTTCCCACTCAACATCCTCTCATGAGCCTTCAACGGACTATCCCCAGCTACCACGCAACCGACCAGATGCCACCTCACCCCTATGCATGTCACACGGCAATCTTGCAGAACCACCTGTCACATACACAGACTGGATCTCACTGACACCAGACTTGTAGAGCAGTGAATCTAGAACTCTTCTTGGTTTTGTTTTGCTATTGCCGCCCATCCAACCACAAGGTCAGCGTTACGTTACTAACTAAAAGCTTTCTTTTATCTAATGCAAACTTCTTCTCTTGTCGGATGACAAGGTTTGGGGAAATATGGGGGATTTCTGGGGGTCTGGAGGACAGCCGCTTCTTGCCGTTTCTGTCATTCATACGGAGTACTCCAAACATGAATATATCTCCTTCTCATTCACATTCGCTTCTTTCACCCACGAGGACCACCACTATTCACTTCTACTCACTCATTCTCTAAGGCTGTGCCTCTTGCAATTCTTGCTTATTTATACTTCTTGTAATTACCTTCTCGGTTCACCTTTTTAGTTCAAGGTAACCGATCAAATTTGGCAACAGCCACACACTCCTTCACAATGTTCGCAACTTATTTAGCACTCCTCGCACTTGCTGTGTCTCATACCTCGGCATGGATCCCAGAAGTACAGAAACACATCTTCGCGCTAGACGGCACAAACCTCTTCAGCAGTAACACAACCGCCCACGGCAACCTCACCTCCAAAAGATGGCTTCAGTCTTCCGGCAAGGTTCGAGGAGTCAACCTGGGTTCTCTCTTCGTCTTTGAACCATGGCTTGCAGAAACCGAATGGTCCAACATGGGCTGTGGCTCCTACAACTCCGAGTTCGACTGCGTGTCGGCTCTGGGCCAGAGTCAGGCCAACGTTGTTTTCCAAAACCACTGGAACACGTGGATCACCCAGAGTGACATTTCGCAGATGCAGAGCTACGGCTTGAATACCATCCGCATTCCAGTTGGGTACTGGATGATGGAATCCCTGGTGTACACTGATAGTGAACATTTCCCTCAAGGAGGTCTGGGATACCTGGAGAACGTCTGCGGCTGGGCGAGTGATGCAGGCTTCTACATCATCATCGACTTGCACGGCGCACCTGGAGCACAGGTAGCACAGAATCCAGATACCGGACAAGTGAGTCACTCTCCTGCATGGATCTCCATTTCCAAAGAGGTGTAGGGAGTATGTTGAGCTTGAGACTGACTTCACCAGTATGCTTCTACGCCAGGTTTCTATGTCGACTACCAATTTGACCGTGCCACTAGTTTTCTGTCCTGGTATGTTGCATGATGGGTATCCCATTGCTGTTTCACGTCACTTCAAAAGCCCGTTACCAGTTACCAGAGTCATGATTTGCCTCAACACCCAATCACTTGCTAATAAGTGAATCTTCACAGGCTGACGACTCTTGTTCACTCAACAAACGCCTTCCGAAACGTTGGCATGCTTAGCATTGTCAACGAACCCGTGCAGGATTCTAGCTCCGTTGGCACAATGTTCTCGACCTATTATCCCAACGCTTACTCTGTACGTCTCCTAAACAACTACCAATAGTATTTACTAACTAACATCTACAGGCCATCCGGAATGCCGAAACAGCAGCAGGAGTCACCTCGAATAACTATCTCCATGTAGAAACAATGAACAGCCTCTGGGGCTCGGGAGACCCAAATCAATACATGACCAATCAGTACTTCATGGCGTATGACGATCACAGATACACCAAATGGGACACCTCTGTTACCGTCAGCCAAAGTGCCTATCTCACAGACGCATGCAGCAACAACCGCAACAGGTACGTTCGAAAGCCCTCGGGATTAGAAGAAAAGAAAAACTGACATGAGCAGCGACAACGAAACCCCCACGATCGTCGGAGAATTCAGTCTCAGCGTGCCCGATGACGTCCAGTGGACTTCTGGCTGGGACCCGACCGACAACATAAGCTTCTACACGCAGTGGTTTGCAGCGCAAGTCCTGAACTACGAAAAAGACACCAACGGCTGGATATTCTGGACGTGGAAGTCCCAGCTAGGAGACTACCGGTGGTCATACCAAGGTACGTGACTTCTGAAGCAAGAACGCATGTCAGCTAACAGTGATCAGATGCCGTGGCTGCAGGGGTGATTCCTAGTAATGCTGGTAATGTGAACCAGAACGCATGTAGCGGGTATTAGAGCACGCGTCGATTTCTTTGGTACACGGAGGCTGTCGGTCGCTTGGTGATATGAAGCATTGGACACGGGACAGGTGATAGGTGAAAGGCAAAGCATCTGCTTTCTATTTGGCTCTGCATATTGGTCGTCGGCATCATTACCCCTGGGTTTGGGAGTCGAGAGACCGCTACACACCCGTTATTAGCATTTAACTCGATGCAATTGATCAGACATTCGTTGACTCCGAATACACATCCAGCAATAGCTATTGTAGACGTGACCGTTCTTATTCTCAATCTAAAGCTTTTAATTTGCTTCCAGATGCTGCCATTCCCATGAACGAACAGCACTACACTTTAATATCAGGAACCTCTGCATCCACAATCTCCGGAAGCGCTTCCACAGCGCCACCTTTATGCAAATCATCCGGCAAAGCCCCCAACGCCCTCTCTCCAAACAGAAGATCAATATCCTCAAGCGACACTTGGTTTGTTTCCTTGAAGAAGAAGAATATAACCGGGAACGTGACGGCAATGTTAAACGCAACGAAGACGAAATAGAACTTCCAGCCAATCTTGCCGAGCGCAATGGGCGATATTTGCGCAAGGAATGTTGCGACGAGCCAGTTCCCAATTCCTGAATCGTGCGTTAGTATTTGTCTTGCGATACATGGGCTGTTTGGGATAGGGATTTCCCATTGTTTGTAAAGAAGAAACCCCGCACAATCACATCACAATCACACTACTCACCTGTAGCGAAAGCATTCCCACGAGCTCGGATTTGCCTGCAAGATGTTAGGATAGGGCGCGCGATACGGTGGGGGCAAGGTATTTGCCGGGAGCTTACATTGGCATGATTTCCCCCATGTACACCCACGAAATAGAGCCAAAGGAGAAAGAAAAAATAATCGTCACGAGGAAGAGGAAGAAGACTCCGCCGATCGAGAGACCGTGTCGTGTTCCATCGGTATTCTGGCTATTGATGGCGCCTTCGCAAATCAACGCCAGTGTGATTCCAATAGTCCCGAACAGAAGTGGCTTTCGACGCCCAACACGATCGAGGAGGAAGACGATGAAGATGAAGTCTGGAGCGGTTGTTAATGGGATTGGGTTACGGACGTGGATTCGAGTCACTTACTTGAGACTGGGCCAACGCAGTTGTAGATCCCCGAGATCAAGATGGCTTTTCCACCTGTGAATCCGAGAGCTTTGTACATGATGACTTGGTAGTAGCCAATCACATCTGGCGAGATTAATATCAATAAGGAAACCGTGCAGGTTTGTGAATAACATACTGATACCACTCATTTGTGTAAATACCTGGACGGCAACACCATGAAGCAGTCGAGTTCTCCATTGCGGAACAGTAAACATGATTCTCCATCCTGGCACAGTGACAGATTTCTCCGCAGCTAGAGTTTGCTTGATGTCGTTGAACTCGGTTTCGACCCAATCACCTGGCATACAATCAGTTCGCACCAGATGAAGGCTAGGGCACGGCAAAAGGGAACATTGTATGCATACCATTTGATCCGTTGTAGTGGAGCTTTTTGAGAACCCTCATGGCTTCCTCTTCCCGATCGGTGGCCATCAAATGCCTAGGACTTTCGGGAAAGAAGATCATGCCGACTGCCAGTATCTAAACACCGTAAGAGCGGTCGAGACATAGGGCCATCAATTTACTTACAATACACGGCACCGCTTGAAAAGCAAGTGGGAACCTCCACTGGAACTGCGACTGGTCACCCGCATGCGCAGAGCCAAAACCAACCCAAGTAGAACTTCCAAAGTCAGCAAAGCTTGCAGCTGCTGAAGTCAAAAATAGCCACTCACACAATAAAACCAATCCCGATCATCTGTTGCGACATGCCAACAATCAACCCGCGGATCTTAGGGTGCGCGCACTCGGCCTGGTAGACCGGAACACTCATGCTGAGCAGCCCCACGGCCCAGCCAGCAAAGATCCGCCCGACCAGAATCATGCTGAGGTTTCTGGCAGCCGCTTGGAGAATCGCGCCAACGAGAGAAATGAGCGCGCCTGTCTGGATTGTCATCCGCCTCCCAAAGCGATCCATGGTGAGCCCTCCCATGAGGGAACCGAATACTGCTCCTCCATTGAACGTTGAGTTGATGGCGCCGATTATGGCAGAGGTATCGGTTGTATTGAAGTAGTTGAGGAAGTTATTGGAACCAATGACATCTGTCTACAGGCAAATTAGTATGGAAAGAGCAGGATTAGGTGCAGAGCTGTGACAGGAGCCGGCTTCCCACGTATAATGGAATGCTTTTCTTTGCCTCCTGAGACAGCTCTAATTCTTGAGCTCATATAGAAAAGTGGCTTTTTGTATAGGAATTTAGCTCACCATTACACCGCCATCGTATCCGAAAAGAAAGGAACTAGAGGGCAAAATCAGCAGTTGGACACGAACTAGCAGAAGAAGCCTTACCCAGTAGCAGCGAAAACTGCCAGCGAAACATTAAAGATCTTTCCCATGATGCCAAGATAACCGAATCCCAGAGGTTATCGTACTAATCCTCGAACAAACTGCGCAAGGAAAAGTCCGCGATAGAACAGCTTATATGTACAAAAACATGACATTTACCATCAGGACATCGACTAGGATGGTTCTGGGTAAATACCTCGCCATGTTCTCGAAGCCTGCAGTTCCCCAGACTCCCCCGCCAAGTTGTGGATAAATGCGGAGTAGGGCAGGTGGTTGGCGGGACACAACAGGTCGCCTCAAGAGCACCGGAAAAATGAGACCGAGAAGGTACGTACCCTTGTTACTGCAGAAGGGATGCCAGGAGGAGCGATTTGTACAGGTTGGGGAACGCCACTGCGGCAAGAATAGAGGGGTACCTCGTCTCTACTTTTGGATAGGCTCGCGGGCCGGTCTTCCATTATTGAGTTCGAAGACTTGATCGGAAAGCTCCGAATATCTGACAACTTTGCTCATCTAGTTGGCCAAGAAATTAAGCTGATCTCGAGGGCATATGATGCTCTCCCATCGTCAAGAGCAGAGTATATTGTTCTTAACTGTTTGGAAATGAGCATGGTGTATGCACTACATCAAGCCACAGTAAAGGTAGCATTGCCCCTCAGATCCGCGCTTGAACTGCCAATCCAGACCACAAAATCACCTGGTTCCACAACATATTTCAAGTTTATGTCCCACAAACCCAGATCTTGAATATACACGTCAATATTAACAGTTTCCGTCTTGCAAGCAGCAATTTCAACCTTTGAGAATCCTTTGAGCTGTAGGTTCGGGACTACAACGCTCGAAATAAGGTCTTTGACATAAAGCTGGACAACTTCTGTGCCATCCCGAGTCGAATTATTAGTGACTTGAACCGAGGCGGTGATTGTATCACTGGCACTAGCAGTCGATTTCGACAATGTCACATTAGAGTATTGGAAGCTAGAATAACTTAGCCCGTAACCGAACGAATATAGTGGCAAAGGCGAGTTGAGGACGTATTGGTGACCAAAGACCAGGGTGCCATTCGCAGTTATCTCCCCGGCGTCGACAGGTCGCCCAGAATTTAGATAATCATAGTAGATTGGCGTGGTACCGACGTCGTAAGGAAAGCCCACAGATAACTTTCCACTCGGGTTGACATCTCCAAAGAGAACATCGGCGAGGGCATTACCTCCTTCCTCTGAGGGATAGAACTGCTGGACGAGTGCCGATGCACTGCTTGAAATCCAAGGTTCTGTAATAGGCTTGCCGGAAGAGAAAACAACCACGGTGGGCTTGCCGGTATTGATGATTGCCTGCACTAAATGCGGCATTGCTCCGACTAGATTTAGAGAAGCTACATCGACATGCTCTCCGGTGGTCGCATTCAAACCTTGCCAGAGCTGGTTCTGATCACGCTGGAATGGAGTTAGTAGCTGGCTTGAGTAAGATGAGAGAATACCCACAGACCAAGTCCCCACAACTACCACAGCTACATCTGCAGCCGAAGCAGCAGCCACAGCTTCGGCGAATCCAGATTGATCGTTGGACCATCGCTCGCAGCCTTGGGCATACGTAATAGATCCATTTCCAGCAGATTTGATGCCATCAAGAGGTGTGACTCCACGATACTGACTTCCATTGACAACATAATCTCCGTACTAACTGATTGTAAGTACCATTTAGAGGAATCGATGATCGACCTACATTCATAAACTCATGAGCCATTGGACCAATCACTGCGATGTTTGCCGTCTTCGACAATGGCAGCGTTTGATTATAGTTCTCCAATAAAACAATCGACTCTGCATCGAGCTGACGGGCAAGAGCAACGTTTTTAGGCGTGTGTATCAGAGACGAAGTTTTGTTCGCAGGCGCTGCAAGGTACGGGTTTTCAAAGAGTCCCATTTCGAATTTTGCGCGCAGGAGCCTTGAAACTGCAGTGTCGACCACATCGATGTTGAGTTTCCCCGACGCAACGAGATCGGGGATGTTTTCGAAGCTGTAGGAACCGCCTCCCATCTCAACATCGTTTCCGGCGGGCAGAGCCTAGAACTGGTTAGGGATAATCCTGAACACCATTGGGTTACATACATATAATGTTATTGCTTCCTTGTCCAAAGGGCTGGATTCGCACATCTTGAAGGCATCGCAGAGCCGATCTGTAGCACCAGCATCACTCGTCACCCAGTACTTATACCCCCATTCATCTCTTAGAATATCCGTCAAAATGTGATGATTTGCAACAAGTGCCACGCCATCGTAAGAATGATATGCAGACATTATAGAATACGCTCCAGCATCAATGATCTGACGTTTGTAGGATGGTAGATATGTAGTACGCAGTTCGCGTTCTCCCCCATGTACTGGACCGGTATTTAGACCTTGTTCCGGGGTCCCGAACGCAGCAAAATGTTTGACTGTAGCTGAGACATTTCCACCTTGCATGCCTTTGACAAAACTGTAGCCAATTTCGCCTGCGAGGTATCCATCTTCCCCAAACGTTTCTTCAACACGCCCGTATCTTAATTCTCGAGCCAAGTCCCCCAAAGGAGCAAATAGCTGATTCACGCCTAAAGCCAGAGACTCCTGGGCGATTGCCGCAGCCATTTTTTCGACCAGGTCCGGATTCCAGGAACAAGCATACGCAATGGGTGAGTTGAAGATAGTAGCGTTGCCAATTAAGAAGCCGTGAATTCCCTCACTCTGCACCAAAGCTGGAATCCCTAATGTGGTGTTATGGACCAGGTATTCCTGACCAATTCGTACGCCTTCCGAAATCCATTGCTGCGGAACCGGGTACCCGACGTAAAATTGACCAGCTCTATTTTCCATATTGAACTGTAACCCCGAGGCATTGAATGCATTGGTGGTCGTATTGATCCAATTCGAAATGTCCCCTTGCACTAGCTGTGCGGTCTTGTCTGCCAATGTCATTCGCGGAAGTAGATCTGCTATCCTTGCCTCGACGCTTGCATGTGGATTTTTGTAAAGAGGAATGGACGAGTTGTTGGCTGCGTAGGCTGCCCGCAGAAGCAGCATAGATGCTGCAAGTAGGAATTTCATATTGAGAGGAAGAGGCTTTAGACCCCGTCACGAAATCGAGTGAGTGTGGGGTTAGAAAGTTCTGCTGGAAAACAACAGCCATAACAGCAAAAGGACCTTGAACTTACTTATTAGCACATCTCGCCTTCAAATTTCTGATAATTACCCCCGCAAATTCCGGCATCGTGGAAATTTTTGAAAAGGATAAAGACAACAGAACATAGCTCAGGGTAGCTTAGAATCCCTGCCCTTCGGATGAGCGCCGAATGGACCTCGAACTTTCAAGGGTCAGGGACTACTTCCCCGCAGGTCGTAATCTGGGGCTGCGTCTTGGTACTGGAATGGCAGTATATTATTCCGGAGTTGCAATTCGAGAATAGTGTCATGCAGGAGTAAAGAGTGATGGATGGGTTGAGGTGAACACTGACGGAGGGGGCTGATCCAAGCTTAGCCTCTTTGGGTGGCTCGGAACAATATTCCAGCGAGGACAGGAGGAACGGAACTTCAAAAACAGCTCATCTCATATGCATGCATGCGAAGTACAAAACCTCACACTCCATCCCTTCCTGGCCATACGAGGACATTGCATCTCAAGCGACAAAGGCAATTTAGGCACAATGTAGGTGATCTTCCATAGCTCTGCCGGCATCGTTATCATCGTGGATAGCGGGGTAGCTTTGCTGGCTTACCACAAATTTGTTGTCTCTGCATGGCCGTCAAGATACTTGTAGGGCGAAAGCAAAGCACTTTCCTGTTTGTATTGTTGAAGTACGAGTAATTCAAATCTCTCCCGTCTCTCCAATCTCCCATCATGAAGTTCCGTGATGGTATGTGGCTAGCCGCCGAGGGCAAGCGCCTTGAATATGCCGAAGAAGTCTACTCACTCACCGAAAAGGAGGACGGGAATGGATTGAGTTTGTTTTGTCCAACGAGGAAGATCCGGGCGAGGTCTGATTCATTGAATCTCAGCACGCTGACAGTAGTGAGTGCATCGCAGCCTCGTTACAGCATCTGTTGACCTGAAGTAGGACATTGAAGCACCGTTCGATGGGGCTCTCTCGGTTGAAGTTACACATTGGCTTGGGGCTCTTAATCCAGGTCCGCATTTTGAACTCTTTCCTGCGGGAAAGCCAGAGGGGAAGGTAGATATTCAGAAGGCTGAGAAGTCAACCACTATATCATCTGGCTCGATCTCCGCGACAGTGAAGACTGCAGATCATGATTTCGACATCAAATTCCATGCCACGGACGGCTCTAAAGAGCTCACGTCTCTGCTCAATCGAAGCGTTGGTATCGCATTCAGTCCAGCTACGAGCAGTCCTATGCAATTGGCGGACATGAGAAATCTGGAACACTACATTTTCACACAGACGACGCTCTCTGTTGGCGAGTCCGTGCATGGTCTGGGAGAAAGGTTCGGGGCTTTCAATAAGGTCGGGCAAGCTATTACTCTGTGGAATGCAGATGGCGGGACATCTAGTGATCAGGCATACAAGAATGTCCCTCTCTGGATCAGTTCTCGGGGATATGGAATATTCATTGACACGCCAGACAAGGTTGAACTTGAGATTGGGAGCGAGAGGTGCTCTCGAGTTCAAACAAGCGTTTTAGGTCAACGCCTGAAATGGTAAGTCAACTGGCGAGCTTACACTGCCGCCACCATAGTATTCGAAACGCTGCTGACTCTCCCAGGTACATTATTTATGGCCCAAGTCCCAAGGAGATTCTCCAAAAATACTCCATCTTGACTGGAAAGCCTGGCAAGGTGCCGAGCTGGAGCTTTGGCCTGTGGCTCAGCACCAGCTTCACCACAAACTACGACGAATCGACTGTCAACTCATTCCTCGAGGGGATGAAAGGTCGGGACATCCCAGTGGAAGTGTTCCACTTTGATTGCTTCTGGATGAAAGCTTTCCACTGGTGTGACTTCGTCTTCGATTCGGAGATGTTCCCGGACCCCAAAGCCCAGATCGCGCGTCTTAAATCGTCCGGTAAGTCGTTTCTTTCACAAGTGATACTTTACTGACATTTTCAGGACTCGTCAAGAAAGTCTGCGTATGGGTAAACCCCTACCTCGGCCAAGCATCATCTGTCTTCAAGCTGGCAGCCAGCAAGGGGTATCTCCTAAAGCGTAAGAACGGCGATGTCTTCCAATGGGATCTGTGGCAGACAGGAATGGGGATCATCGACTTCACCAATCCAGAAGCTGCCGCGTGGTACGTGGGATGCCTGCACGAACTGTTCGACAAAGGAATCGATTCCATCAAAACGGATTTTGGCGAGCGTATCCCATCACAGGATGTCCAGTGGTTCGATTCGTCTCTCGATCCGAAGAAGATGCATAATTATTACGCCTTCTTGTACAACAAGATCGTCTACGAGGCATTGCAGGATCGCTTTGGGAAGAACGAAGCGGTGCTGTTTGCTCGTGCAGCAACGGCAGGAACCCAACGATTCCCTCTCCAATGGGGCGGCGATTGCGAATCTACCCCAGAGGCAATGGCTGAGTCCATCCGAGGCGGCCTTAGTCTCGGGCTGTGCGGATACTCGTTCTGGTCTGTTGATATCGGAGGCTTTGAAGGGTACCCGCCGCCATGGATCTACAAGCGATGGGTCGCTTTTGGACTCCTTTGTTCGCATAGTCGTTTGCATGGTAGCAATTCCTTCCGAGTGCCATGGACGGTTGACGACGATGACACGAGCGAACAAGGATGTTCCAAGATCCTGTCGAGATGGACGACCTTGAAGGCCCGTCTGATGCCGTATATCTTCTCCCAAGCACAGGAGTCAGTCAAGCTGGGGATCCCCCTGTCGCTGCGTGCAACGTGTCTCGAGTTCCCCGATGACCCCACATCATGGTACCTGGACCGCCAGTTCATGTTCGGCGACAGCCTTCTCGTAGCACCCATATTCGAAGAATCCGGTAACGTAGAATTCTACTTGCCCAAGGGCCGCTGGACCAGTTTCTTCTCCGGCGAGACGAAACAAGGACCCGGTTGGTTCAAAGAAACCCACGAATTCGATACGCTTCCGCTGTACGTGCGCGAGAACTCGATTCTGGTGCTTGGGAAACCGGGAGAGACGCAGACTGTATATGATTACAGCACCGATGTTGAGGTCCGTCTTTACCATGCCAGTCCTGGGACAAAAACAACCTTGGTGGATTCGGCTGGGGATGAGATTGGAGTTTTGCAGGTTGGTGACAATGGGAAATTGACCGATCAGTCGGTCTTGCAAGGAAATTGGAGCGTGACTAGTCATCCGGGAGAGTAAGGCTCTGGTAGCCGGGTTGAAAGAATGATATCTCTATCCATAGTCTGGCTGGTTTCCTTGCTCTTTAATCCAAGCCCATTTCGAAAGATGTTCCGTAACTGCATTTAAAGATTCTGATTTTTTCCGGCTGATGAGCCCAGCCACTGTACCGTTATGTTGACAAATGCTCGCATTCCGCATCACCTGGAAGACTTTTTGTTTGGCCCGTCAAATTTATCATTTCGACAAAAGATGGAATTATGAGCGGAAGAGTCGTCGGCAACAAATATCCGCCATCTTCGGCCAATGATCCAACAAGTACCTGTGGTCTTTTAAGCCTGAGTTAGTCGTATTGAGTTGCAGATATACCTGACAGACCGCCATCTTCGGCCAATGATCCAACAAGTACCTGTGGTCTTTTAAGCCTGAGTTAATCGTATTGAGTTGCAGACATACCTGACAGACATACCTGATGAAGACCGAAAACAGTTTTCATGTGGCTCATTACCAATCATACACCCCAAATTAGGAATAGTACTGCATTTCGAGAAGAAAGAAGTAGATTCAAGCGGTGGCCATCACGTCATGTGGTAGGAGGTGCATTCAGAAAGTTTACAATGCTTCGTAGCTATTGTTATTTGCAGAAAAATAGGCAAAAAGCGATGCCAGTAGACAGGAGATATCGAACGAGCCCAAAATGGGACTTGGTTGAAACATCATCTCATTTTCTTTGAAACCAATCCCAGTCCAAATGATCACCACGCATCTGGTCCAAACTTTCCTCCTTCTGGAACCGTCTTATACGAACAAGCCATCCAATCACACCCCCTCTTGTAAACCTCTGTCCCCCACCAGCTGAATCCATCCATCCAGCCAGGATATACAAAGCCAAAGAACACCACCACCAGCCCGAATGCGAGTCCTGAGTCCAGGGCCGCGCTCAGCGTCATTGTGTATTTAGCCCACCATTTCGTAGCACGGTTCTTGATCACGTAGTTGAAAATGTAGCAGACGAGCGCCCAAACGGAGAAGTTCAGGCCTGTCGCTGGCGGGATCCAAGATAGGGAGCCAAAAAGTACGGGGAGGTTGATTTTGCGCACGATGTTCTTCTTGCGATTCCGAGCGTAGAGCCAAAGGATAACAGGCGCGATGGCGCCGAGAGGGAAACACCATACCAGTGCTCTATACGTAGCATCTGGGCCAAAGAATTCTTTAGGGCCGACAACACCCCAGAGGATACTGCCGTTGAAGTGTACGCGTGCAAGTGGGCAAACGAAGCCGTTGATTGCTTCAGGAGTGCAGATGTTGGGGACGTTGGCGAACATCCAGTTTAGGACGAAAATTTGAGTAACGGAAGAGACGACCGTGGCAACCATTTGGACGGAGAAGAGGATGCGGGGTGGGATTTTCATGTAGTGGCCGAGTTTGAGGTCGGCGGAGAATTTTATGCCTTGGGCTGAGGAGATGTAGCCATAGGTTGTGAAGACCATGTTTGCGACAGGGCGGCCAGGGAAAACGATGCCACAAACGAGCTGGCAGATGAGGTAGATGCTGCTGTGTTGATTGGTGATGGCCATGACGATTCCGATAGGGATAAAGAGGATTGAGCAGATCCCTAATGCTAAGATAAGCCCATACCAAGGGAGATGAATGGGATAACTACAAATGTTAACAGCGTCGAGGAGGGGTGAAGAGAAACTCACTATTCAACTACAAATATCCCGACAGCCGTCATACTGACGAATGTTATGAGATACCAACTTAGAGGCGCATCTTTGTACTTCCGCATCAAACGATTATGGACATCTTCTTGGCTAATAATGTTCTCTGAATCGGCTCTTGAGGGTCTCCTTGACCTGTTTCCATTGGTAGCTCTACGCGCATCTCCATTTGTAGGCAGGACTTTGTACGAGCCCTTCGACTCGCCTTCAACCTCTTTCAAAGAAGCAGTCCACTGCCTCCATATATCCTTTCCATGCCAGCAGGCAGTATGCGATAGCAGAGATGAGAGTGCGGCAAATTGTAGACCGTAACTCAAAACGTAAGTGATTGGCAAGTAAACCCGACTGTATTCATGATATGCGTCTTTGTTAAATAGGAAATCCTTGGTCAGAATCTTGCTAACATCGTAAACATGGCCAGTATTGTCGAAAACGGCCGAAGAGAGGATAGGCATGTATGAAGAGAAGAAGATATTTTTGTAATATGCGATAGGTGCGAGTATCCACATGACAAGCACGAGACCTCCAACAACATTCACTGCAGCCCAGAATGGAGTCAGCAGGGGTGATCCGATATATGCAATCTGAGCCCAGTCGAAAGTCACTGGGAAGAGACCAAGTCCGGAAGAAACACCAAACAAATTGGCAACAACCACGTTCTTTGGAAAGAACCAAGTGATGACGTTGAAGTAGCTTAATGCAGGAAAGAGAAGTCCAGGAAGAAAATAGAATGCAAAGGCGCATATCCAGACCGTGAAGAAGAATCTCCATCTAGTAATTCTCCATCCGTTGGCCACGGTATTCTCTTCCTTGTGCAATGTGGTGAACATGGCGGCAGACATCAATGTCCCGGGCCAGATCATTCCGCCAGGTCGAACAAGAAACCTTCGGGTTAAGCCAGCGAATGTGTAACCCAGGATCTGGGTCGAGAGAATCAGCAGCAGCTGATACGTTATGCTGACCTCCTGGTTGTAGAAGTGCGTTTGCTCGACTATTATATCCGTGGCGAATGCAAACCCAAAGGATACGTTACTGCTGATATAGACACAGCTGTGTTCCTTCTCGTTCCATCTCCCTTGGGAGAGCCATAATCGTAATGCCCGTGTAATGCTAGGTTGTTCTGAAGGTTGTCTATCATTAAGTTCGGAACTCGTGGTTGTTTCGTTGGTGATATTTATGTTTCTGACGCCGTCTATAAATTCTTCTTTAGGGTCGTCGCGTCGCTTGAGGATTCGGTCCCAAAGCAGACCCAAAGGATGGACAAGTAAAAGTGCTATAACTGGAGTAATTGAAACGCTGGGGTATCGAAGGGAAAAGAAAAGGTTCGTTGAGGATCCGAGTATTGCAAACAATAGGGAGAGGGCCCACATTCGCGGGGTATTGATTGAGAGGCTTGTGTTGTCTATAGCGGAAACCGAAGCCCGTACTTGGGCATACGGTGAGTTGTCGGGGGGGTCTTCATCGTCGAGAGAGAACCCGTCTAATATGGCCTCCTCGGAATCGTTCTCGTCGGAGCTGCCTGTTGACTCCAGCGAACTCTCACCATTGGGAATGGGAATGCCTCCAGCAGCGACTCTCCCTTCCAGCCCAATATCTTCTGCCAGCTCGTCAACGGTGGCAGATTGACTCTTCCGCCGGCGTGAGGCAGAGGCAGAGGCTGTGGCCTGGGCGGCATTCAGAGCACCTGTGCTGACCGTGTTTCTCAGGCCAGATTTCCTCACCCTGCGCTTTTTCTGCCTCCCAACATCTTCTTCTTCCTCTTCGCTGTTATCTGTAGAGGCTCCGACGGGCAAAGCTCCATATGAGCCTGTGCCAAAGCCGGGCGACGACCGCAGAAGGAGAGGTGCCTTGGACATGAGTCCGACAAGCTTTCGAAAGGGATTTACGAAGGGCACAGTGCTATTGGCAGCTTCATCGTCAGAGTTGTCGTGGAGGTGTCTCCGGAGGAGGGCGGCGGTTGATTCAGGGTCGAGTTGGTCGTCGTCGTCGGAATGCTGCTGTGGAGGATGGAGGGAGGAGAGAGGAACGTCTCCTGCTCGTCTGCTGGGGATGCTGTGACTATGTGCATCGGAGGAGAGGTGGGTGACCTGTGACTCGGTGCCTGGTGAGACTGATGGGGGTGATGATGGGCCGGATTTGGATGTGGATGTGGATTCTGCGTGGGATGTCATATGCAGCTAGAGATCATGGTGCGTTGGACTCCGTACTGTGGTGTAGTGCAGTGAGTGCCCTGCCCCTCGCAGCCCCGCTAAGGATTAAGCAAGTTTTACTGTCGCTGCTGTTGCGCCGGGTAAGTGGGATGTATCAGAGTAGGTAGTAAAAGTAGTAATAGGAATGGTAATAGTAATAGTAGAGCAGGCACGAGTAACATGCCACAGCGGTATCATTTGCTGTCAAGGTAATGCAGAGGGATACAGTTATCGGTTTGGCACAATGTCTTGGTTTGGTGCAGTAGTCTGTGCAGCAAGTGGTCCCACGCACGTCCAACGGTCAGTACTTGTACATACTCGTAGATCTTGGTCCCAAAGCGTGTTATCTGATCCAAAGATTACGAGATAAAATAAGATCCTGGCCTGGTGCCCCGATATATTAATTTCCGCCCTTTCCGCCGCTGGGTGATGAATAGAACGCGTAGCGAGGTACAATCACCAAATACCTATCTGAGCACTGGCTCATATAATAGGGGAGGGGTCAATCATATCATCTCATCTTTTTAAACGAACATCTCCCTCTCCGTCGTTCATCTACACATCAAAAGTTTAACAAAATTACTATTATTGGTCCTCTAATCCCTATGGAATCTTACAAATACCCAGCCTCCTCAGTCAGCCGGTTTTATGACCTATTCTGTGACCTATTTCCCGTTGGCGGGCCGTTCCATCAGTCTACGAATAAGTATGCCGCTCTCACATCTTCAACCTCATCCTATAAAAACCACGTCCTTCCTTCTTAAACATCACCACACCATCTTATGCATCCTTATTGTTGCTCTCGGGTCCAAGGAGGAACTCAGTACCAGTCCAGACAATGAACAAATGTTGACCCGTCATCCCGCCCCCAATCTTCCGTCATCCAATATACCGATACGTTCCACCGCAGTTTCCAGAGCTGGCATGATCAGATATTGGGGTTGTACCTGCAATTCTCATCCGACACATCAGGACACCGTCACCAAAGTCAAGAGCTGTTTCCTGGAGGCATATATTGTATCCTGGGAGCCCCGATCCCTGGCTTTTCCTGCTCTTAATATCGCTTCAAATTCCCCAGACAAGCAACCGAGGGGAAGTCCTCGCTTTATATCGAGCATCGGCTTCAACGACCGTATAGTATGTACGATACTAAAGAAAAACCGTCTGAAAGCCACCTCTGGTTTAATTACAACCGTTCCTTTCCTCGCATGCTACCTTTTACAAGGTCATTTCTATCCCAGCTCATGCTCAGTCAGCTCAACCCGTCATCCAATATTTCCCCTTTATGTCCTCTTACCACGACTATCTTTGTTCCAACAGAACGTTCATCAACGAAGCTATATATAACATTTAAAACCACCTATGCCAATCATTCTACTATCACGTGCGTGACACCATTATCCTTGTAGCAATCCTTCGTACTTGTACCTGTTAGCATTTCTAGTTCTGCCTAAACTTGCTTCAAGAAAAATATCCAAGACTTACCAAGTTCTTAGCAATATTTCTCCGTCGTTTGTACAGCTACAGCCAGGCTTCAGCATGCAGCATACAGCCTCAGCATCCAAGACTTTCAGCGCCCTGCTTACCTGAAACCGACCACATGCGCGCAAAGGGAAAGCGATGCAACACATCGATCCTCATCACAGAACCAGAACCTTTTTCTTTCTTCGCCACACCGGCCAAATCTAAGGAACGCGCACGCCGAAATCCGTCAGTCACATTACTTTTCTGCGTGCAATCCCTCTTTCCTCAATGTCGCATTTTGATTGGTTCGATAATTCCCCGGCGCATAAGCATAATGCAAAACATCACTCCTTCAGCGAGGCTGTGGCATCCTCATCCGCAACCTTTGCACGATATGATATGCTGAAAAGAGCAACCCCAAATTTCTATAATATATGTCATGCATACACGCGATCCTAGATCGTGCTTGTGATAAGACCTATGAATATATTCTTTCGTAATCCCTCGCAAGTGCAAGTCGCAAATGCAAGTTACAACTTTTACCGTCCGTCTTACCACGAGGTCATCACACCCATCTGCATGTCAGACCCGTCCATCGTACAGAGCGGTACAGTGCAGTACATTGCCATGCAGCGCCGTTGCATTGCGGCTCATCGCTTTCCTTCCATCCCTCTCCCTATTTATACCAATGTCCTTTTCTCGAGTCTTTAATTTCCTCCTTTCGTTGAAATGCCGCTCGTCGGTATGCTGTTGCTCTTTATATTTTTCATCACATTACCCACAACTTATGCTTCTCCATCCTGCTATTATCCCTCAGGCGACCTCGCTTCAACCGATGTTTCTTGCAGTCAGTCAGGCGACTCTGCATGCTGTGGTCAAGGCTTCATCTGCCTCAGCAACGGCGTGTGTCAAAACCCTTCACTCACCTCTAACGAGCCCGGACTCTATTCAAGAGGCTCATGTACCGACCAGACCTGGAAGTCGACGCAGTGTCCAAGGTTTTGTGTGAATCCCAATGCGCCGTTCAATGATGTTCAGACGAGTGGGCAAGAATTGCTGAAGTGTCCTGGAAGGGATAACTTGTTTTATTGTGTGAGTAGCCATGCATGCTTAAGCTGGTGCTACCTAAAAAACGGCGATTGATTGTTTCCAAGAACGATTCCAATGCATTGGATGCAAACTGTACAACGGGGGATAACATCCTTAGCTTTTCCGGTAAGTCTCAACCCTTATCTCCATACCATCATTCAATCAACAGCCCTTTAACAAAACCAGCAACTCCAACACCAGTAGCAACAGTATCCTTCCTCTCCGCAGCATCAACCACAACAATAACCCCAATCGCTACCCCTGACCCAACAACTCCACCACCCAACACCACCACCTCACGTGCCGTCATAATCGGCGCTAGCGTAGGAGCCTCCGTCTTCGTCGTCCTCCTCCTCACCATCAGCCTCCTAATCTTCTTCAAGCGCCGCAACAAAATGGAGCTGGAAGAAGTATATAAAGGACCGCCACGATCCCTTATATCCAGTGGAACGGGACGAGCTCCGAGGGTTGTAAATGAAACTGAGTGGCCGCTAGAACGGGGAGGTGGCCGGGGCTTGAATTTAGATCTGGATCTGGATTTGGAGGGTAGGAGGGAGAGTGGCAGGGGAGATGAGGGCATTGAGTTGATGGGGGTAAGGGGGAGAGAGGGTAGTGTTGGGGGTCTGGGAGTAGGAGTGAGAGAGATGCCGAGACGGCCGAGTAGACCGGATCTGAGGGATAGCGAGACGAGGTTTATTAGTGGAGGGTGAGTGAGCTGGGAATGTTAGGACCGGTGGAGAGGGATAGGTGGTTATGATGTTTGTTGGTATAAGCATAGAACATTGATGCAAATCTAGAATATATAAATAAATATAAATATTGATACCTATTCCATTCTATTGCACATGCACATGCACACTGTATCTTAGCAGAGGCTTAGCTCCTCGCTCTAACTAATAAGCCGATGGCATACATCTACCTGCACCTTCTAACCAACGCCTCGATTCTCCTAATCTACCAACCTATCAACCCCACAACTAGACCAATCATGCCGACCTCGCACACAATTCATCCTTTATCCAACCCAGACCATCAGCTCTTAAATCGACATTTCAGTTGAAGGATTTGCAGCATCGGTGCAGGTTTTGAGAGGAGAGTAAAGGGGTGTTGGGATACAAGGTGAGAAGATTCTCTTTAATTTTATAAAGCGGGAGATTTGAAAAAGGGCATAAAGGATTGTATTAGATGCGGGGAGTGAGTGGGGTGGTAAAAGGGTTGGGGTGTATAGTCAGGAGGCACTAACGGAGGTTTAGAGTAGAATTAGTATGCTAAGGTATAGGCAGGGTGAGTACCTTAAGGGGCGACAAGAGATGCTCTTTTCAAGAAATCCAAGTCTAAAGCCGTACCCACTCTTACATCTTTTGTTTCGGACTTGGAAGTTGGTGGTGATTGGTATGACCGCGACTGGCGAAACTTATAGTTGAGTAATCAAAGGGTTCAAAATGCTAGGAATTATTAGTGTGGAATGAAGGAATGGTTATTCTTTATTTGTTTGTTCTAAAACACTGGGTCTTTTGCTGATGTAGGTTATGTTTCTAAAGTTAATAATATTTCAACCATTCTGAAAACATCATAGAGATTAAGATAAAGCGCAAAGGACGCTGACTAGAAAAAACCTTGTATTTCGTACGTATCTAGATATCTCTTCCCAGGTAGCTTTCAGACTTGATACTGCTATATATCCCGAAAACAGGCTCCTAAAGCTCAAGGTTATACATGTGGAGACCTTAACGGGATATCTCAACTGTACTTCTTATGCTCTTAATCAGCGCCTTGTAAGCCCGTACCTCATCCTGGAGTTTCACAAATTGAGGTAAATCTGCAAACTGCAGTATCTTACCACCCTCCAACTTTGCGCGAAACCAAGGCATCTGAATTCTCAACTTCCAGCCATAGCCCCTCTTCAAACCAACAGTATTAAGTGACGGTCTCCAGCCCAAGTATTTCAGGTAAAGTTGTAACATAGCTTGAAGATAGGTATCGTCGAGATAATGCCATCCGGTTATCTTTGAATCTCCCGTACTGTCTTTCCTTGTCCGCACAGGGCTGAACAGAATGCCCACCTGGGTTCTGTTCCGCATATACACTTTCCCATTAACCACCAAGCTTCCACCAAACGCACATGACATCTCCGCCAACATCTCGTTCGGGTCGCCGTTTTCCGCATTAAAGAACGTTTCGGGGTTGCCGTCGTCCTTGAAGCCGCGGTTATCGTTGTATGAGGCATGGAGCTGTCGTTCATCCCAGTGATCATAGGTATCGACAACCAATCGTCGCTCCAAGTGCTCCAAGTACCCTCCCTCTCCGCCTGCTGCTCTCAGGATCCCGAGATATTTGTTATAGAGCACCCCTGTTTTCCATTTGTAGCGATATTTCAGGAGCCGTTGGAGTTTGTCTTTCTCTCGATATCCTTCATTACAAAATGATTCAAATTGGACAGCCAAGTCGAGCCTCCTCAGACCATGGAATGATGAAAGATGGATGAAGTCCTCTCGCAGTGGCAGCATTCCCCTGCGTCTCTCGGAGACAAAAAAGGCAATCACCCCCCCAACAGACTTGACTTGCGACTTGACGCTAGCAGGCAGGTCAAAGATCGGATAGTATCGGTCGATGATGCAAAAGCGGTTGCATTTCCAGAGCAGGTTCTTGCAGTCGTTGTAGATCAGTCGGGAGGTGCGTAGGATAGGGAGGAGTCGAAGAGGGTTGTCGAGGTCTACATAGCGCGACGGGCCCGCGGCATGTATCGTGAATACTGAATCGTTTTTTGACTTGAGGGTGCAGATTGTGATGGTGCCACCTGGTGCTGTGAAGACGTGTTCGAAGATTCGAGTGCGGAGATCTTGTGGGAGATCGATGAGCGGCATTGTTGTGGTGGGTGTGTTGAAAATGAAGATGAGGTTGAGGGTGGAAATTGATGTGATGCTGTGGGCAAATACACTTTATCTCCTCTAGATTTGCTAGCGCACGTGTCTAGCCCGCATCGAGATACACATTTACATCCTTGCTGACGTGATAAAGCAGAGGTTAAGTTGCTGTTGTAGATTCACTTTTCGAAATATCTTACACGGGTCAAGTTCAAGACTATCATCCGGCCTCTGGGATTCGCGTTAGTCAAATCACCCACACCCACCTCCAACCCTTTTACAAGCACATCATGTTCTTCAAGTGCTATAAACTGACTAAGTCAGCTATGGTCCTTGTCCACTCTGCATTGATGGACTCTTGAAAGAAACTGCAGTCAGAGGGGTAAACAGCAAGAACAATAGGAGTTCAACACAATGCCATTGTTGGGAGAAAAGGGGTTCCTTGTAGCTGGACAAAGGTATTGAGCAAGGCTTTAAAGAAAACACAGCAAGAGTATCCGAAGTTCATATGAATAATAGTGAAGAGAAAACCAGGAGATCACTATGCAAGTTGCTTGAGACACACTAAACTTAACAGCGGAAATTCCAGACAGGATGAGAACAGTTTATACCGTTGCTAGTACAATATAAATTCCCTAGGATTTCATCAAATCACTTTAACAACTGCACGCCCACAACATATCTACAAAGCACGACCACGAGAAAAGCTAACATGGATATCAAGGATCTACTTAACCCTGTCCCGTCGCTTGCGGAAAAACAGCTGGACACCAGCATAAAACAAAGCAGACGCCCCAAAAAGTGCCACATCTGTGGGAAGTGGTTATGCGACACCCGATCATGGAGGGACCACATGCAGAGGCGCCACCCTGGGGGCCGGTCACATCCCAAAAAAGAAAGTCATCCATGCGAGACCTGCGGGAAGATGCTGATCAAATTATGGATGCCCAGACATATACGCCAAGCACACCCAGAGCTTTGCCCGCACAGATGCTCAGCCATGAACTGCACGGCCGCTTATTTCACCATGAAAGAGCTGGAGCGCCATGTTAAGAAGGAACATGACCCTAACACGCGCTTTTTATGTCCTGAATGCGATTTCACATGCAAGAGGCGTACGGACTTTAATGATCATGTCAGCGAAATGCACAAGGTCAAGGAGGAGGATGCATCAGATCCGGGGTTTGAGATGACGGAGGGGGAAGATTGAGGGAGAAGTCCGAGTGGCATTCCTTTGTTGGTATGTTTTGAAGAAGAGAAGGAGTGGTTTTCAAGCTCTCGCTGGGAACTGTTTCCCTTCAGTAATCTTTGATAGGAGCTAAAGATAATGCATATAAATTTACAAGTAATCATTGAGTTGGGGGTGGAAAATATATCGTAGCAAGTGATACATGTTGATAACACGAAAGTGCAGAACAAGTAATAAAATGACTAGAAACCCAGAGAAGATGTTGTCGACCCAACTTTATAAATCTAGTTGATAAATTTCCGTGGACGGGAATAGCATCTTTATAACCACAGCCAATCGTGAGCTTTTTGATGACCAACCGTTTGACTGGGGGCGTTATTACAATTAGCGTGCAAACAACTAATTTCATGGAGCCCAAATGTGCTCAAACCTTCATATCCTAGCAAATTTAGTCAGCTTTTCTTACAGCCCATCTCGTCTGCGTCTCAAAATCCAATCGCTCTTTTCCAGTAAGGTTCTTCAATCCTTCCTCCCTGAGCTCAGCGAACATCTCGAGCGCCTGGTCGTACGTCTCATTGGAAGTCCACCCATCACGGCTCACGAACCCAGCTAGTGAATCCCAAAAATCTGCTCGCTCGTTCCACCCTTCAGAGTTTCTAGAATGGACCTGTAGTTGCTCGTCTGTGAAGTGTATTGGACAAGGAGCATCAAAGCCTAATTCATCCCAATGCCTGTATATCTACACGTTAATAGTATTCTAAACATAATGGAATGAGGAGTCAACAAACCGTTCGATTCGAATAAGGCATTGCTGGAAAGGCAAAATATCTCCATCCCAAGTATTCGCAGCAAACTGTACTGTTTCTCTCCTTGTTCGGCCATGATGTATGCGGAGGATCTCGCTGAGCAATGGATTATTTTTATCGGTTTCCGTTTCATACGTGTACAGGATGATGGACTTTTCCACTTGCTTCCTCGTGCGAGCTTTTTCATCGCCCTCTTCGAGGCTCTCGTAATTCTCTGGGAGCTTTAGCAGCACCTCGCCATTATAATCCACGAGTTTCGGATGCCGGAATTGAAGGAATAGAGGGCCGGCCCATGTATCCTGCCAGTCAATGAGGCTAGTAATTTCATTGCCTTCCACAAAGAGGTTTGCGGAATGAATATCCCAATGCCAAAGGGTAGAGCCGGAAAGCTTCTTGTTTTTGGGGAAAAGGTATGGTATGATACGTAAGAACATTTTGTAGAGTGAAATGTGAGAGCTGGGCGAATTCTGAGCTTCAGATGCAACAAATATATCGTGTGGTGGTTTTGGAACAGCAAAGCTACTCATCCAAGCAATCTCCCGATTAGCTATCGCTGTCAAATAATCCTGTGGGCTTTCCCCTATAAATTGGCATTAGCATACTAGAGTCACAACCAATGCAAACGGGTTGAACTTACAAGGACCTCGATCAATGGTCATCGACGCACGCTTTCCATTCCAAAAATCTCCTGGTGCTCTGTCAACAACCGGTCCGATGACAAAACGCTCTTCCACAACTCTTTTCATGTCTGCAGGAATGTCGCCCACAACCTTAGCTGTTCACATCCTGGAAATGAATCGTTTGCGAAGTAAATATTGCCATATCTAGTCTAGGATTAGTGGCATTCTTTGATAGGATTTTCTCCCGCGAAATACAAACCGTGTGAAAGTTACCGACAGCAGCTTCTTCTCAATTTCGACTAAGCCTTTGACGATATTCGTTTTGTCGGAGAGCGTTTTGTCGTCCCAGACGTCCTCTAGCTGAGTCCCTGGTGCCTCCTCCATGATAATATACTCAGCTTCTACAGGGTTGTTTGCGGTTGCGCACCAAGCAAAAACCCTTGGAACGGGGATATTGAGTACAGTTCTAGCCTAGACGAAGGTACAGTCTTAGTCAATATCCTTTTGCGATATCACGAATAGAGAAAGCTCACAAAATCCATGGTTGCAACTTCAGAAGCAGTCGTCCTATAGGCTGGGCCAGTATTCGGATTCGGAATACGTGCAATCGCAACAAGACCGTTGTCCATGACCAGGCGGAACACCTTGTTGTATCCGCCTTCGGCGAGTTTAGTTATGGATACGCACGATTGCGCCCCAACGCTCTCGGCGGAGATGCGCTGAAGCTCTTCCACATTGAAAACGAGGAAACGCTCACGTAGCTGGCTCTCTTCATCCCATAGCCAGCGGCCACTTGTGTAGCGGAAGAAGTGCTCATACGGCGAGGTTGATTTCGTGGACATTGCCCGTGACAGATTGTGGCGGATACTAGACTTGCTGGAACTGACGGAGGGTAGAATTTGTATCCGGAGACAACATCTGATGAGTGACCCAAATAGGGGCCGACAAAGAATGCGAGTAAGGTGAGGCATCTAGGTTAGGTTGATACAGTTATAGGAAGAGATATGAGGACGTTGTAGATTTGGGCAGGGTTAACGTTGAAAGTCCCACGCCGCCTGGCACGTTACAATCTGGTGCCACTATTTCCTATCCACCACGGCTTTTTGTGGAGAAGGCCGTAAAATACTGTAGGAGTCAAGTATATTTCAATCCCTCAAACCTTTTAGCTGATACTTTTTCCGTAGCACCTAGATCATGACGTCAGGCGCTCAACTAGAAGCTAGCACTTGCAGCAAATAGTACCTTAAGGTTCAATACTAATGATATAGCAGGTTCAAATCGTATAGCGTGATGAATGAAGTTATTATTGTAAAACGGGAAGGAGAGTAAAGGAAAGGGTACAAAACCTACCAAACGCCACGTACAGTCACGTGATTGGTCTTACCTCATTCTCTTAGATTGATACGAGCGAGCATCAAGGCATCCGCATCAACAACCTCACTCAATCCTCTTGCGCCCTCACGGCGACGACAATCGTTAACACCAACACCAATACCAGCACAACACAATGGCACACATCTCAGGCCTGGGCGCCTTCTTCATCATTGTCGCATTCCTGCTTGTAATAGGCGGCGCAGCATGGCTCGTCTACACACATTTGCGCGCTCGCAGGCTGGGCATTCCCACACCAACTCTCGCATCCTACAATCCTTTCAAACGATCCGAACAATCGTACAGCGGACCAAATGCTGCGCCGGGAGGAATCGTGGGCTGGTTCAAGGGACTGACGAACAAGAACAATCGGTCCGCGGGCGGAGCGTATGAGGAGCCTCTGAGCAGCAATGTGAGAGGACGCGCGAGCAACAGAGGCTTTGGTCCCTTGGATCCCGATGATGCTTGGGATGCGCGGGTCGGAACGGAGGCGGATGCGTACGCTCCTGGGGGATACTACGAAGAACAAGAGCTTGGGCTTCATGGTGGAGATCACTCTCATCTTGCGGCCACGCCAGGTCTGGCTCCTGAGAATAGGGGAAGGAGTTTAAGTCGAGATCCGGAACCGTATATTGGGGGATCGCAGGCTGGGATGGATAGGAGATATGATGAGGAGATGGGAAGGAGACCTGCTACGAACCCGTTTGATGATGCTGCGGAGCTGCCCAGCAATGTCAGCTTGAGGGGAGTCAGCCCAAGGCCAATTGAGACAACAAAGGGGCATAAGGGGAAGGACAGTGTTGATGATAGCCCTACGGAAAGAAGGTCGATGTTTAGGGAGAACATGTAGGAGGGGTGGGGGGACTTGTGCAGCAATACAGTGCATTGGCGCGGGCGCATTGGGACATGGATATTACGGCTTCGAGTCTCACGATTGTATTTTAAGATTTTGAAAAGCCACGATATCTCAGATGAAGCAGGGTTATTGCTTCTGGAGTTGACAATGCCAATAATGATATTAAAAACTTGATAAAATGGGAATAGGCTGTGCCTTTATTCAACATCAACATCTCTTCACTCCTCTCTCAGCTTCGTCCCCAATACTCCTGCAAGAACATCAATCCTCTCAGTTCCTCCAACGGTATCACTGTCATTACATATTCCTATTAATACAGCAATAGATCACCTCCTCTTGTCCTCATCCCGCACGTGTTGATAAGATACGTCAACCCCACGATGTAAAACCCCACTACTCCACCTTCTCCAACTTACTTCACTTCAGCCTCAAACAAAATCAACTCCTACAACACCCCCTCAATTTCTTCAAAATGGCGGACATCAACCTCCAAGAGATCCACGACCTCCTCATCAGCGTCGCCCACGAAGCAGGCCGCATGATGCTAACCGCAACACCCTCCCACCTCGACTCTGGCACAAAAAAGAACTGTACCTCTTCCCGCTCCACTCCCCTCCCCTTCTTGTTCTACTATACCTGTGCCATACATGTACCCCTTTGCTGACCACCCATTTCACAGCCGCCGACCTAGTAACAGAAACCGATCGCGCCGTCGAGAAAATGGTCTCAACCCGTCTCCTCACTCCCTACCCCACATTCTCTTTCATCGGCGAAGAAACATATGTCCCGGGCAAAACACACCTCACATCCGCGCCAACATTCATCGTTGACCCCGTAGACGGCACCACGAACTTCGTGCACGCATTCCCTGCATTCTGCATCTCTCTCGGCTTCACCATCGACAAAGTACCTACCGTCGGCGTAATATACAACCCCTTCCTAGACGAGCTATACACGGGCATCAAAGGGCAAGGGGCGTTTCTTACGAGGAAGGGTGGGGAGAAGGCACGTTTGCCACTGCGGAAAGCGCCGGAGCCGTTGGTGGACTTGAGTACGTGTTTGATTGGAGCGGAGTGGGGGAGTGATCGGAGCGGGAATAACTTTGAGCTGAAAAGCGAGGTTTTCAAGAAGCTGGCTGCGACGAAGGAGGATGGTGGGGCTATGGTACATAGCTTGCGTTGCGTGGGTAGTGCCGCGCTGAATCTTGCGTATGTTGCTGCTGGACAGCAGGATGTGTTCTGGGAGGGTGGTTGTTGGGCGTGGGATGTTGCTGCGGGGTGGTGTATCCTGATTGAGGCTGGAGGGATCATGGCGAGTGGGAATCCGGGGGATTGGGAGCCCGAGGTTGATGGGAGGAAGTATTTGGCTGTTAGGGGGGCGCCGAGCGGGCAGAAGCAGATTGTGGAGGAGATGTGGGGGGTTATTGGGAGTAGAAGAATGGACTATGAAAGCTAAGAGAGGGTCAAAGGGTTATTATAAATCCTGACAGCCTTTGAATACCTACTTTCAGAGAATGTCTGAATATTCAAAGGGTCTAAAAGATCTCCAAGTTCCTAAAAAGAATTAGGCACCCCATCCGCTCAGCAGACAACCTGAAAAGCCCGAGGGGTGAAAGATACTGTGGGGCCTCAAGCCTCCACTAGTATATAGACGGCTCCTGTCACACTTCTCACAATGCAGCCCACTTCAACCTCCACATAGAGCAACCATACACATACCTATCCCCAGATTTGTTAGCACCTTCAGGTACAAGCGGTCTTCCTTCTTGGCCCCTTTCAGTCACACCGACTAGGTGGAGAGAGTCGAGCTGACCAAGGCCGTCACCAAACTTCGCTAGCTTCCCGACGGCTTGGGCAAGACTAGCAGTGAAGACGTGTGGCTCAGTCCCCTAGTCACCATAACATTCAACGAGGTCGGGCATGGGGGCGAGGAGGGGGTAGGATCCTATCGACAGGCATACTCCTGTCCATCCGCAGAATAATCTCCTACTCTGCCGCCATACTATGAACTCGAATGACCAGTGCTTTTTCGAAAATAAGTCGGAGGTGGTTGAGGAGATGCGCAGTAAGCCATCCGCGTTGATACATTTCTCTGCGAAACAGACAACTTTCTTCTTTCGGTCCTTCTGGATATAGAAGGCTCGAGGCACTACATATTCGGGACTCCTCGCAGGAACCTCCATATATCGCCCGCCTGTACTGCTTCTCGAACAGACCCCCCGATTTTCAATCAGATGTAGGTGGTGTGGGGGCTTGCATGGGATGATGTATGTGTTCTGGGGTGGATGGGTAGTTGATCAAGGGTATGTTCTCTAATGGTAGTATAAGCTTTCCTCCAGTTCGATCGGCATTGATCACTTCCCTCCTGATCTTTATTCTTGTGATCAGAGACTGAGTATCCTCCACGTCCCACCCGGCAAATTCTGCTTTCATTATCTTCCTGATCCGTTAAATTTTTGCTCGATCAGAGGCACTCATATGAACCCTTTCGTTCAATATACTGCCTCCCTCGTATATGTGATTGAAGTCGGCCACTGTGTCGTTCTCACGTACTGGACGGGTGTCGGCGCTAAAGTTATAGCGGAGTACATCGACATCTAAGGCGTCGGAAGATTCAAGCAAGACGTGGCCATCCGACCTCCAGAGCTGAATTAGTCTTTCCCTGAACCCGCGGATATTGTTTGTCCAAATCTTTTCGGGCGTCGAAGTGGCTTTGAATGTGAGGGGTTGGGTACCAAGAGTTCGACTGCTGGGAATGCGATTCTCACAACAGAATTGAAGCTCCATAAGGCACGTGAATACTGCTCTTGTCCACAAAAAGAACCTGTTTGCCTCGCCGGCAGATAAGATGGCTTCGAAGTCGACGCTCATTCTGACGTGAGACCACAGATCCGTGATATTTGTGATGTTGCACTCACGCTGCCAAACTTGTATCCGGTCCTCTTCTGGACAGTCAGAGGCTGGCCATTTCCCGTAATTTTTCAACCTCTTCATAATCTTTTGAGAGCCCACGGTCAGAAATCTCGACTTCCAATTGCGGTTGTACTTGGTCAAATAACCCCATATTTCTGTTTCAGGAGACTGGATCATTCGGTCTGTAAACTCTGCTGGTACGCACATCGCAATATCTTTTGTTTGCAAATAGACAGGCGAACGAAAAGGAATACCTTCGCAATAGAAAGTATAAACTTGCGGATCTTTTTCTCGTGTTTCTCTTTCAGAGCACCAGGACTTTCCGCTTCCTTCTGTGGTTTGCTGCTCCGGCCGCGCTTTCTCAACATTTCTGTTGTGATCCGGTTCCGAGTGTCTCATTCTCTTTGTTGGCGGGCTCTTCTGGATGTATCGAGACCAGGCCATTCGCTTCACAGCTGAGGAATATTTGAGGTTCTTCTTTATACAGCTCCAGTTGTTTGAGCGTGAATCTGCTGGGATGTTGAGGAGTAGGACAAGGCGTAGTAGATTTACGACTCGTTGTAGTCCTAGCTGATTTTTCCAAAGAACTATGCCAATCGATAGCTGCTGCCCGTTTCTTGTTGTTGGCTTGAGCCAGAAGTTTGGCCACATTATTTTTAGTCGCTGAAACGTGTTCTGGTTCTATGCTGCAAAGGATGGTTTTGAGCTGCTCCTCGTGGGGCAATCCCGACCCTTTCAAGAGTTGCTGAATGGTTTCCATTGCGCTCATTTCAGTCACTTAGAGAGACAATTTTGAGATGGAATTTTTGGGCTGACATACCGAATAGAATGATTATGCTATGAATATTAATCAGTGCTCTTGGTTGGACTTGGTGTTCCGTGTAATGGACAAGTATACTCTTCCGCCACCAGGCGAAAGAGCTGCGAATAGAGATGGTGATCCGATGATAGCGGTGTAAATGTAGATTTCTGGATCGGTGGTTCGAAATCCCTTTGACTTCCTTTTACAGGTGCTCCCCAAGTGTCTTCGAGTTTTGAGCGAGCTACTTTGCATGAGACAAATTGATGGCAGGGAGGTAGAGAGGAGCAAAGGTCGCAGAAAGACTCCATCGGGGGAGGGGGAAACAAGCAGTGAATTGTATAGACTCGTTCATTCACCTACGCACTTTTAAACTTCTCTGGATGCCTGCCAGAGCGAGTCGAGGATGAGGACTTTTTCGATGGCAACGACAATGGAGGAGAAGCCGAGCTGGTGGAGGATGCAGCGTCTTTGGCTGCCAACTATAATAGAGATGGCGAGTTGCATGAAGATGAGGACTTTTTTGATGACAATAACCATGGAGGAGATGCTAAGCTGGATGAGGCCAGCTCAGGGAAAACCCATACCTCGAAGCCGAAGGGCCCACCAACAGACGTGGATGTGGGCTACAAATTCAAGGCCAGATTGAGGCCTGGTCTGGGTGCTGATATTGCATTAATACCCAAGAAAATCCAGCAAAAGATTTGTGAAATGGATACCCACTTGACAAGAGGAAGGACGAAGAATTCAGGAGACCATCGAAATGTGAGTATAAGGGCGAATAAGGAGGAGGATAGTATATGTTGGATGACGCAGTTCTCTGTCGGGAAGAGTTGTGACGCTGCAAACTGCAACCATGAGGCCATTCAGGTATGGTATTCTAGAGATGGGGAATGTCCTTCATGTGTATGCAAAAGGGAGCGAGGAGAGGAAGTGGCATGTTTTTTCTTTGTGGACTCACGCACCGTTCGTATTTTTGGTGTTCTTTTGGAGCGTCGATGAGGGGAGTATTTCCTGGTGATTTGTGCATCTTGCTTACTTGTCAATATTGATGTTCTCCTCCACGGCATAATATCACACTGTCACATTTTTACCAGGCTATCTCTTCTTGCTACACTTGCATCCCTGGTCCGGCCCAGACTTTCAACAGGCCCAAGTATGGCCTCGAAGCACACCCCAAGCCATTGTTGGACAAAATCAATTACGACTACCACGCAGACGCAAACGCCAACGACATTGATGCAAATCTCTCCCGGCTGGGGCCGGCGGAGCAAATAAGTGAGGATGGGAAAAAAAGGAAGGAGTGGGCTGTTGGCGAACGGACACTCATCATGTTGAACAATGAGAGCAAGCGGAAGGATGGACACCAAACTGAGGAGAGAACGAGCATAGAGCAAGAGATTGGTGTAAGTTTTATGGGAATGGTTCATGGAGGCTCGTCAGCTAATAACAAATTTAGTAATTCATTCATACGAAAGAGTAGTAACCGCCTTAACTTTGAAGGACGGCCCGAACCTAATTCGTATGGGATGCGGACTATACATTATGCAGCGCACTAGGAGAACCACAGGGAATCGAATATCTTACAAGCCGACCGATCCGAAAAAAATAAAAGCTCTGTATCATATATAAGAGGCAGCACAAGCTCCTCGTCGATCCGAAATCCGTGTACGTGAGCAGACATATGAAAAGTGGCCCAAACTTCTGGGAATGCGAACATCGGACTCGGCGAAGCAACCATATCCCCCGAACGACCGCGAGAACAGTGAGCGATGAAGGAGACCCCAAGTACACGAAGACAAGAAGGGCAGGCGGCTACGTGTTCATTCCATTACGCGGTGATCCAGTTGAGAGAAAGACAAGAGGGTGACAGGTGAGGATATCGAGGTGCGAAAGAGATCAGCCGGTGGGAAGAGGATAGGCAATTCGGAGCCATTTTTCGACAGGTACCATGTAGGCTTGTTAGAGTGGGAGAGCCTGGGTAGGGAGCAGGAGGCTTTGGAATAAATTCCAGAAACAAGGATTGAAGAAGGTTGAAGAGGAGGGATGGCGGATATGGAACATTCATGAATACGAGGCAGAACTGCGAGCAGTCCTGAGAAGAAGTGGGAGATGGAATTAGGAATGTGGCATTTAGATGAGCACATGCAAAAGATAGGTTTTGAGTACTATCACTTCGTCTTCCACCTCAGGTATTCAGCATCAGCCCTGACAGCTTCCGTTACTATTCTGTAAAAACAGAGAGGGAGAGAATTTGATTAGGAGATATCAGCCCGGCAGGGAGAGCAGATCGGTGAGCTGCCGCAGATTCATCGGGAAGCTTTTTGCGGCACTCAAGGAGAACAAGCTGCCTCTGACTATGCAGGTGGCTATGGTGAAGGTGAACTGCCAGCCCCACTACAAGTACCAGTCCACAGGTGGAGAGTAGGGGTACGGTTCTGGTCGAAATTGGAGCTGAGGTTTCGGAGGTAGCCAAGAACTGGGTCATGCAAAGAATCACCGGTGCGGTCAAGACCACCCTCGAAGCCGCGGACTTGCCCAGCGTGAAGAGCCTGATGTTCTCCTACCGGCAGCACATGAAGTGGTGGGCCACGGCGGCTTCAATCGCTGACTGATTTTTGGTCAACTCTTGGATCTCCAGTCGAGTCGCGATCCCCTGTAAAATTAGACCTGGATCGTTGTCTTCTTCACCCTCCGGAAGTTATATAAGACCGCGGGGGATATAGTTAATTATAGCTATAGTTATTTTACTACTTGAAAGTATCTTGAACCATATAAAAAACCCAATATTCTTTCTAAACATAAAGCTAACATTTGAAATTAACTACTAGGCTAGACTATTAACTTTGAAGGTTTCACTATATCCGTAATAATATGGGTAACATTCTCGGTCGAAGCCGCTATGATCGAGTCAGTAATAACTCATTTGTTACCCTCAAAAATGCCTGTTATTTCTTCAAGTGTGAGGCCTTTTGTTTCTGGAAAAGCCAAGTAGATAGTAACTAGGATCATAGCAAGTATTACATCGAAGAAGATGTAGTATTTCCAAGCAAGCGCAGCTAATGCAAGTGGGTTGCAAAAGTTGGCGATGAAGTACATCAAATAGTTCGCTACGTAGAGCAATGTCACACCACGGGCTCGTTGTTGGTAGGGGAAGATTTCGACGGGATAAGCTTGAAGCAATGGTGTCCATGCGATATTGCAGAAGAATGAGAAGACAAAGATCATCACCAAAGCGGCATAGCCCATACGCTTCTCCTTCGAAGACGCGAAGATAGAGGTTAGCACCGTATATATGATGAATGTCAGGAGCATCCCCGTAGTTGAAGTAAGCCAAAGTGTGCGTCGACCGAATTTGTCGACCAAATATGCACCGCTAAGAAGGGCAGATAGCCAGTTGAAGATGGCTAGGCAGCCATTAAGAAGTGTTTGATCTTTCGAGGCCGTAATACCAATAGTATTAAGGACTAAAGTCAGATACTAATCCATGAGTAAGAGTCTTGTACACGGATGCGGCAGACTTACGTATGATAAAATCGAGTTGCCGTTCCAAGCAACAGCCACTCCAATAACAACCGCAATGAAGGAGCGCCATCTATAAGCCTTGGTACGGATCAAATCCAAGTATGACCCTTGAGCTTTAAACGCTCTTTCAAGGTGGATAGCTTGAGAAATCTCGGCCATCTCGAACGCTACTAGAGGAGAGCTCTCGTCTCCACCAGCATGGTGTTTGGTAAGGATCTTCTTTGCCTCATCCGCACGATCGTTGGCAATCAGCCATCTATGAAGATTAGAAGTGTTTCATCTGGCGACAAATGACATACCGAGGAGACTCAGGGATAAAGAAACAGATCATGAATTCAATAATAGGAATGACTGCTTGGAGAGCAGAGGGGATCCTCCATGACCACTCATTATGAATCCTGAAAGTTCCGTACGTTGACCACGATGAAAATATCGAGCCAATAAACTACCATACTAATTAGCACGATAGTATATGTTATGAGAGGTTAACTTACGAATGAAGTATTGTAAAGAGATGTAGCTGCTCCACGCTGGGTTGGGTATGCCAATTCTGCAATAATGATAGGAGCAGGTAGTCCGATAACGGCTGCTCCAATACCAACGATGTAACGCGATATGACAAGCTGGGCCAAGGTAGTTGAGGTTGTTTGAATCAGTGCACCAGCACCCAGGATAATAAAGCCAATCATCATGATATTCTTGCGGCCCATCGATCGATGGAGTATGAAGCGACAACAACCCCTGAAAGTTTACCGAGGTAAAATATAGAATTTAGGAGACCTAACATCGTGGCATCCGGATGGCCAAAGTACGCTCGCCACTGAGAAACAGATTGTAGGGCATTCATCATCGAGGCTTCATCTATTAGAAAATCGTCTCAAAATATTAATTAGGCCATCGCGACGAACCGTCAAACCCGACTGAGGCTGCACCAAGTAATGGTCCGATCAAGAGAAAGTTCAAGATAAGCCGATGTGGAGTTAGATACCATGGCTTGGGATTGACTGGTAAGACTACCAGAAGTTGAGGAGATATTCCCTTTGACTTCTCTTTCTTCGTGGACATAGTGCGGAGAGGACCGTACAACCGGATTTGTGCCGGAGAAAGAAAATCAACGAATAGAGATTAAACTGCGAATGATTGAAGCAAAAGTTCAAGGGAAAGGAAATACGCTGATACTTTATACAGCAAAATGCTGTCTCTTACTATAAGCTTTATCTTCTCTATAACACTGTCATTTTGAGCACTCTGCCCTAGGTCTAAACAAATGTCAGGAGATTCTCGAAAGTGGCGGGTAGCAGTGTGCTCAATCGCAGAAGTCTGTGGATCACTGGGACTGGATTGGGGCTTATCTTAGCGATTTACGTGCTCGCCAACTTGCCTGAGTTAAGACTTCGAGATTGTGACTTATAAAGAGGCGAGGGCGGTGGGGTGTAGATAAGACTGTAAACTTCAAAGTAACGGCCACCGAGCAATACGTAAACGGGGGAAACCAATATTTAGATATGTTTTGGAAGAAGCCAGGAGACTCTAGCTCGGAGGATATTCAACTTCGACAAGCATCGGATATGGGTGAGTATGTATTCTTGGACCGAGGAGATATCCAGAGTGATAAAGACATGAGGTTTTTGGTTGATTATATTGTGTCGACGTGAAGCAAGATATTTGCCGCTTCTTATTGGAATGAGATGAGTAATAGAGCGGGAATGCAATGAGCTACGTTTCCTTTGTACGGGAATTCCTCAAGCTGTTAAATAGAGGCTTCACTCATTCTACATTGCTATAGTCTTTACACCAGGGTCTTTAAAGGACTGTATAGTTCTCTTCTATGAGCAATATCTGAGTTATTATTTAAAAAATGATCCTTGCGCTGGTTTTGTTTTTTCTTCGATACGGGCTTATTAGAAGCAGTCTCGTTATCTCTATTATATTCTACTATAAATCCCTTGAGCTATCTATATAATACTCCTGCGTCTGTCTCGTATGTTCTTCTAGAATAGCATCCTTCTATCCTATATCTTTTCATGTACTTTTCTGATCAAAGTCCTTTAGGTAAGGCGGACGATCCACCAACTCCACATCCGACGTATCCGACCGCTTAGTATGATAAACACTCACTTCCGTTGACTTGGAAATTTCACCAAAAGCATGATTGCTACTAGAATTTTCCGAGCGTTTGGAGCGATTGAAATACGAGCTTTTATCGCTGCGATCGTATCCGGTTTGGTTGGCGGCGCGGAGGGGTGACCACATTCTCTGCAGAGCTGCGTGTATGGAAGGCATACAGGCAACGACGATAAAGAGATCTGCCTCGATCACGCACCAATAGATAGTAGGAGTGTTATCATCTGCGGCCTATGTAAGCAATCTTTCTATGGAGTCATTTGGACTAGGTGGGGCATACAGGTTGGATCTGAAGTCTTGGCGAACTGGACCAAAGCATGCAGCCGCGCGCAGCTGACACCGGTGATACTGAAGAGGAGTGCGTTAGCAAGGGACGTAAAGACAACATGTGCAGCAGATGATTATCAGGTGGACTCACACAAAGCCGACGCAGAACATAGACATGACTTGGATCTTCTTCTTCAAAGACATGCGCAAATTATAAAGCATAGGCAGGGGAAGGCACAGAATAACCAGATCGAGTCCGATCTCAATGCCGCCACGAATGAAACTGAAAAGATTCATATCGATAGAGCCGTGAGAATGCATCTCGCCTTTCCAGCCCTCCCAAAAGAATTTTATGGGCGAGACTGAGAAAATCATGCAGAATGTGTTTGCGACACCAAAGCCAGAGACGAATATCATAAGACCCTTCACAAAAACTAATGTCTTCTGGTCAACCATTAAGCGGATGTAAAAGGCGAGGATGGAAAGCTGGCAAAAAGCTTCGGTGACCATATAAAAGGGGTAGGCATAATAGAGAGACTTCCGAATTTGTTAGTATTCCTTCAAGAATAAATTAATGTTGCGACTTACGTGAAGGCTGTTGGTAATTTGTCCAGGTGTTAACCCCCACATATCTGTTCCAAACCCATACCTGACACCTGGACGAACAATTAGCTGTTATTCTTTCGATCTTATTTTGAGCTAGCAACCAAGGAGGCAAGGAATCGTCATAGCGATAGAAGATAACTAAAAATCGGAAATGGTCAGTATGATAGCCAGGAGAGCACAGGAGATTTCATACTCCTGCCAGACCAATCAAAAAGTCATCCCAGCCTAGATTTGCATGCGCAGAGATATGTCGATCAAGCAGACGCATAATGACCATGACCCAAGCCATGGCGCCAAAGGATGCCGCCAGTCCAGTTATTGTGTCACCCTGAGTACGTGTTGGAACACCACACGCCGCATAGGTCTGGTTGGTGCTCTCTATAGAACAATATCAATAAGCATTCAAGGTTTTCGAGTAATGAAATCGAGGGCCATATGCTCACTTACGCAGAACCTCAACAACGGTGCAGTTGCCAGCATTGCATGCTGCGACATTGTTGATGAATAGTTTATCGAGACAAAGACAGCTAATGTCAGTGGATGAGCATGTCGTTGTAGGTAAAGCAGCCTCGAAGCATTGCAACTTAACAACTAGGTTAGTTTTCATCCGTATCTGCAAGAAAAGTGAAGCATACCGCGCAGTGGGGTAATTGAATCAAAAAGCCCTGCTGAGCGAGGCAAGCCCTCAATAGTATCGTCCATGGGATAATGGTACGGAGGAGCATCATTTTGTCGGTGATTGTGGATAGTAGAAAATTGACAAAATGGCGGACAAAATCCAAAGGTGATTCAGAGATATATAGGCTAAGTCGGGCCTGTGCATTAAGGGGCTTTCTGGGGAAGCAAGGTTAACTGGGAGCAATATGTGTTGGGTTTAGAGTCAACCTCCGAGAATGTTTTTCAAAGTACGGGGTACTTTGTCGGCCAGGAAGAGAATCCTACATGCTGTATGGGACGCAACAGGGAAGTATGCTGTAACGCTGTGATCCGCAGCGAATTCGACGGGTTTCAAGCTCTCATGCGAGACGAATGACTGCATGGCGATTTCAACATCCGAACTTACTATCGATATGCAGCACTCCTTTTAGAACGAGATTTGAAGCTCCAACTATATCCTATAACCCCATCCGGTTTCAATGGCATTCGATGAAGAACTTTGCGGCAAAAGTTTAACACTGAACTGGATATACATTTGAGTTTGATTCTAGCGCTTCTCACTGAGAATCAGCAATTCTCCATCCCGCTAGTGCCGGAGCATATCCATAACGCAATATCTTAGCGCTGTTATACTCCGTAATTGTCTGAGCAGAACCCCACTTATAGTCCGGGACAACTTCTTTTTACGCAAGTTCGCTTATAGCTTTTGCGTGTATGGAGACTGGCCGAGACTGGGCGGTGGTTTGGCTCGTTGCGGGAGATCTACATATAAATCACTCAATTAGTATCTTAGCTGTCTAACCTAGACGAATAGGATGTCCCCCTTTAGCAAGTGCATGAGTTCGTTTATTTCTCCACCTATTTCGGCGTTGATTGCCTAAAGAATCTATCACATTATTCCTTCACCACAGAATAGCTCTACTTATTCTAGGGTTCCTAGAAACGGCGAAACGGCTACCGGGGATAGGGTAAATTATTATCATCTGAAAGTTGACCTCCTATTCCCTCCAGGAGTGGCACGGGCACGGGCACGGGCTAAAATTACTTTAGTACCATAACTCTCCAAACAACGCATAATTACGTTTGATAGTTGCAATTTGATGCTATCGCAGTCACGAATAGAATGGTGCGGGGGAGATACCGAATGTAGTGGGGGTGGGGAAGTGCTTGGACCCCTATACCTTCCAAGTATACGGAGTACGAAGTACCTTGCGAATACAACGTTGGTGCATCGGAGGAAGAGCCGTTGGTAACCTGTGCCGTTTCCTTGCATACAGCGGGTCACTACCCTTGGGTCCTTTTACGCCACCCAACAGCGCTTCAATAGCGTTGAAATGGATGCTCGCTTCTTTCTTTTCCATTTATTCTTTTTACCTGCGATTAGAACTTGACATTTCAAATAGCATGGCTATTCTATCGCCTACCGCTCTGACGGTATCCGTCTGTTTCCTCGCTCTATACGTGATCATTCGACTGTTACGAGGTAATGGTAATGGCCGACCACTGCCTCCGGGTCCTAAAGGCCTCCCAGTCCTCGGTAATGTCAATGACCTGCCCAAGCCTAATGAGCCTGAATGGCAACACTGGCTGCAACACAAGGATCTCTATGGTGCGTATAAACTGCATTGACAGCCTTGTAGTATTTGAAAGAGACCGTAGCTAAAGATAATCGACGCCATGTTTAGGTCCAATCAGCTCTGTTACAGTTCTAGGACAGACTATGGTCATTATCAGCGACCCCGAAGTTGCCTTTGAGATTATGAGAGACCGATCGGCTATCAACTCTTCGCGACCTGGTCAGATATTCAGTGGTGAAATGTATACTTAGGCTCGTCATACTTTTTCTAAGAATGCTAACTCAGCACTTAGTGTCGGATGGAAAAATGCAACTGCCATGAGCCCTTACAACGACACCTGGAAGATCCACCGGAAGAATATTACCAAGGTTGCTAGTACCAATACTTCAGTTACCATGTTCGATCGGGTCCAGGAGGTTGAGTCTGCACATTTTCTGCTCAACCTTTTGGATTCCCCAAATGATCTGTTTGACCACATCCGAAAGTAAGTTTCTACTAGACGTGACCTTTTTAGGTTAAACATCGCATTCAAATTAACCACTGAACAAATAGAGAAGCCGGCAGCGTTATCTTGAAGATTACATACGGCTACACCGCTGAAGCCCATGGCCGAGACCCCTTTGTTGACTTGGCTGGCGATACCATGAAGGGATTCGCTGAAGCCACGCTTCCTGGAAAGTGGCTGGTGGACATTATGCCTTTCTGTAAGTTTGCGCGAGTAAACCCACGTAGCTCTCCTAACAGACATCAGTGAGATATCTCCCAGACGGATTTCCCGGTACATCTTTCAAGAGCATCGGTCGTGAAATGTCTAATACTTTGAAACAATGTGTTGACCAGCCGTACGCATTCGTCAAGCAACAAATGCGTGAGAAGAGACATAAGACGTCTTTCCTGTCTCAAGCAATTGAGGATATCGGCTCCGACGCGGGGATGGAATTCGTACACAAGTGGTCGGCGGTCTCCCTATTTACGGGTGGTGCTGATACAGTAATTCCAGCTATTTCAAAACAGACAAGGATACTGCTAACTATCTCACAGACTGTCTCCTCACTGATGACTTTCTTTCTTGCCATGGGTGTGTTCCCAGAAGTTCAGAAGAAAGCCAAGGAGGAACTTGACCGCGTCATTGGAACCCATCGACTTCCTGTCAGTGCAGACCGTGATAATTTGCCATATATCATGGCAGTTATGAAGGAGACGCATCGCTGGCATCCCGTTGCACCTATGGGTTTACCCCACGCCAGCACCGCCGAGGACACCTACCGAGACTACAGAATTCCCAAAGGCGCCTTGATATTTCCCAATACTTGGTTTGTGTTATGCTCATGAATTTCGGAAACACCCAGTCACTGACAACAATATAGGTGGTTCACCCACGACCCCGCTGTCTACGCCGACCCCATGACCTTCCGCCCTGAACGCTTCCTCGAAACCGCAACCCACAAACCAGAGCCCGACCCACGTAACTTCATATTTGGCTTCGGCCGCCGCATCTGCCCCGGCCGCTACGTCGCTGACAACGCACTCTTCATCACTATTGCCCAGACCCTTGCAGTTTTCAACGTCGAGAAACTCGTCGAGAACGGTGACGTGGTGGAGCCGGAGATCAAGTTCGAGTCCGGCATGGTCAGTCACCCTGTGCCATATCGGATATCGATCAAGCCACGATCCAAAGTGCACGAGGAGTTAATTAGGGCGGCTGAGCAGGAGTACCCGTGGGAAGAGAGTGATGCGAAGGAGTTGGAGAATGTGAAGTGGTAGAGGTGGAGTTTTAGTCATGTATATCTGGCGTATACTAGATTCAACATGAGATAGTAATATCTAATCCACAACATGGTTGGACTTTGATTCCTACCTGGTATATAGGACCATGATTGATGCATGTGGGCACGGTGAAGAAGCTAGAAAGGGGACATTGCATGTTTCTATTTCGTGGACTTTACTGTAAGACCACTCGTGTTTTTAGGCTAGCATAGGTAAGAAGTACATTGCTTGAGAGCTGGTAGTACCAACGTTGGGAGGATAAAAGAATCATACCAAGTGGATGATAAAAATGAACGGACTATCAATTGAAGGTTTGTTTTTTTACCACACCCACCAGAACTTTTCTTCCTGCTCATTTGAATGCGCAAAATATCCCAGACACGGCGTCCATAGACAGGTTGCCGGCAGATTAGGGACCTTTGCGATCTGGAACCGATACAAGCACGACTATGAGGAAGGGAAAGCTGGCATGATGCTACTGTAGGGGTGGAAGTCTCCTCCGGGTGAACCTGGAAGCAAACCGTTGAGGGCGGAGAAGGAGCAGAGTAGGGGAGGGGCTTACCCACGGACACTGTCACGATGAAGGACGCAAACGACCACAGGGATGGACACGGATATCTGGGAGGGAAACACCATGGAGCAAGAGCTTGGCGTAAGTTATCGACAGTCGTATGAACAATCAGAAGCTGAAGAGGTCGTGTCAAGTCTCCAATATCCAATAGCACATCGTAACAAGCATGCGCTGACTTGAAGAATAAGATAGCACCCCTAGGTCGAGCGGCAAGCGCAAATATCCAGTCGACCATGACTTCAAACCATCTATAGACCCGTCTGACTCCGAAGAAGACTTGCTCACCCCATCCTCAAAGCGCCAGCTACGAAGTACGAGCTATCGCCGATTTAACCAGGACGAACCTGCTTTCACACTGGGAAAACTTGCGCAGAACGAACCAGAGTTGCCTCTTCGTCGTCGCGAAGTCCGCCAAAGTACGAAAGACAGTGTTGGAATTGTAGATGACGATCCTCCCGTTTTGAGAAACCCAAGGAACAAACCGGCGGTCCCAACGTTGACGAGTAGGGGTGAAAGAATGACCACATTGTATCAGGCATTCTTCCGCAGGGCCTCTCGAGCTCTGCCCGCTTTCATAGCAAGCTTTGACGTCTTGTTTGAGCAGTTCCGGCTGTGTCAAAGCTGGATGAAGAATCCCTATTATTCAAACTTGCCCGAATACTTCCAGCATTTTGGACCCGCTTCGATGTGTGGGACATCGGAGGCTCCTGTCAAATTATTCGAATATAAAATGCCGAAGATGTCGAGCACAAATCGAGAATACGGATCACAATCTGAAGTGGGAGTGAAGTTTAGGCACCATCTCATATGTGTCAAAGACGTTGAGCACAACCTTGACGAGTACATTATGCTGGATACGGGGACGATGAATCCAGTCATGATTGGAGACTCTGATGAGTACGAGCTGGTGGAGGATACCAACGTCATACGTTGTGCAAATCAAGATGAAGCATATGATCGTATATCAGGTCTGATGGGATCACCAGCACCCATTGGTACGTCTTCTTTTCTCTAGGCACATGTCATATCGCACCGTACTAATAGCTACAGAATTTACTAGCCCTGTCTTGACGGCGTTAGAAAAGGACTGCGCTACTTTCGTAGAGGAATCCGCCGCTTACCACCCTTTGGCGATGTCGTTGTCCGTAACTACTAGTGTGGATCTACACAACCCTGTATATGCCATACTGCAACAAGTGGATCTGTTTCAGGAGCGTATGAACAACCACGTCAAGGACGATTTCAAATACTTCTTGTACCTCACCAAAAAAGCCTTCCTGAGATCGTGGACCTGCTCGGTCCATGATATTCTAATGGTTTTCCCCTCGCATGGGAGCGCAGGCACTACAACAGCTCAGTGGCATTGTGGAAGACGCTAAGAATTGTTATAAATATACAATGGTTGTGACAACGTTTACATTTGTTGTGGAGGTGGTCTCTCGGGGATTATTAAAAGGAAGAGATGCTAGCATTCGAGAAGATCGCTTGCGCACCTGGTTGTCTTGCATAGACAAAAACTTGTAAGTAAACCATAACCCGTACGTGCTATGTAACTGATCAAAATTAGTTCCAGCTCCGGATTTCGCCATTTAGTTAGTGTTAACACCATCTTTCAAGGGAGACGTAGCAATGATGGGCAATAAGGGGAATAGCCCCTGGAAAAAATACGTGTGACTTCATTTAGCTCGTCTAGCGGATGCCATATTCTTGCACCAGGTTGCGCGGTCGAGTATCAGAAGTGTATCGAGTTTTGTGTTTTGCAACTTTGCAGCTATCATGAATGGCATGGAAGTGGGAGAAGTTATTAAAGAGAGTAGTGAACCCCCATTGACTAATTAGCTATAGACCGGCGAAACAGGAACGGATTAACAGTGTAGTGCGGGAGTTAAAATAGCAGAGGAATATGCGGTGATTGTTTCATTAAATAGGTCAATAAATATGTCTTGGTGTAAGAAAACTAAAATACTTACAGTATTTCCAAGCGTGAATACACATTTTTATGAGCCTGGAGCACTACAGTAATCCTTCAGGGTAGGTGTTTGGACCCATGCCGTTCTAATCTAGTTAGCTGCTATATTGGGATATGGCATATAAGATTATCTACTTCTCAGACTGTTCGTGTTCCAAAAGCTAGAGGGATGTGTCCGCTCGATGCTCTGCGAGTATCGATGGTGAAGTAGGTAGGGAGTAAATGGCTCCGGCCCAGAGTTCCATGATGTCTTTCTTCGATATCTGGGGAGTGCTGTTACGAGTGGGCAGCCTTGAACCGTCAGTTGTTGAACGATAAACTAGCACAGAAGGATATGTATAATAGAGGATGAACTTGGCTCTCTTTTTGGCAGCAATGGTGGGATAGAGGAAACCTTCCGCGTCCGTCTTGAGGCTAGGGTAAATGCTATTGGCCTCCGGCTTGTTTCGGAGGATAAGCCTCGGGTTGATGTCTGAATCAAGGAGTAATGCATACTCGAGAGGGAGAAGTACAGATTGACGTTGGTAGCTATAGTTACCACAGGATGTAGGAGCAAGGAAAACTCGATAGCCTAGCCGGGAAATGTATCTACATTGTGAACTCGCACCATTTGGAAGAAGATGACTGCCATAACCCGTGTGGGTATCTGGGGACGAGGAAAGGGCTTGTCATTTTAACTGTAAACGACATGTAGGTAAGAACTAGAGAAGCTAGGAAAGAAAAATAGTTTTAAATCGAGTATTAGAAGAAGGGAAGGCACAAGTGACTGGTGAGACTACTAGCTTTGCGCTGCTGCTTCACAGTCCTCACCACTAACCTACTTTCATTCCTTTCATATCCAGTGTTATCTTTCTATTATTCGTAATCTGCTTATTTTCTCAGACCTAAACAGGATTTCTTCGCCACTTTCCTATCTAACCTCTTATTCTGTCCAACGTAATCGTTCCTGATGATTTCATCCAAGTACGTTTCTAATAATCCAATCGTCAAATGACTAGAACCGCCCCTAACAAGTTATAAATGACTAGAACCGCCTATAAAAAGTTATTAATAACTAGAACCGCCCTCTCACCAAAAAAAGTAGTATATCCTTATGCTTCTATATTATACGCTTCTATATCGCATATATTATATCTTTCTTATTTATTCTTCTATATTATATATATTATACCTTTCTTA